>SJYC01086793.1:0-87719 GCA_006408675.1 Madoqua kirkii | reverse complement strand
AAAGTTTATGTCACTGCTATAAACGAAAAATCAGTATCACTTGCCAAAATAGAAAATAAAATTTAAAATGAATAAAATTACCAGATAGTGTTGTTAATTTTTTCTTAGATCCTGTTACTTACTAGAGACTGTTGCTAGCTAAGAAGCCTGTCAGAGTTGGTTTTTGATCTATTCAAAAGGGAGACAGTAAAAGCTGAGATGTTTAAAGAAATGGGCAACAAATTGAGTAGTTTCCCTTGATGTTATCTAAGAATTGAAAGAAAATTTAAATAGGATTAAGCGACTATGTGCATCAGTGTTATTTGACTCTTATCTATGAACTATCTAAAACCATTCTTCATGGAAACCGGCCATAGGAAAACGCCACTTCTCATTTGCACATGGATATGCTTTCCTGAGGGCCGGGGGGCAAGGAGGTGAAGTTATAGTTAGCACATGGAAGTTCTAATAATCTTGCCAATGCCATGGGTTGTAAACATCATCACCCATCTATGTCTAGAGGGGAAAAGGGGTCCCTATCTTAAATCTAGCCATTGTCTCAGCTGTGAATTAGGGGGGGAAATTGTCACAAAAGATTAGTCATTCATACCCACGGGCCTCAAATCTGAACCATCTTTTCCTCCCCAGGTGTTATGCGGATGAAGTTTGACTTCCAGGCTTCAGAGGGCTGTTTTCCACTACCAGATCTCCTTGACATGCTCTCCAGAGTGTTTGTGTCAGATGCTGCCTCAAATGTTTTAATCAACCACACTCCTCCCATGAAAAGAAGATGATTTGAATATCTGGTCGGGAAACCTAACCTATAATTATGCTGAGTATCTGACTGCCTTTGATATTCCTAAACTTATGCTGCACTCGAGGAAAACATTTTCCTTTTAGAAACAGACAGTCATGAAGCATGAAAATAGTTGTGGCAGCCAGTCTGTCTCCTCAAATGGCATCCAGCTATTGCTACATAAAAGGGGACAACATCAATGCTCTGAAATCAAACTGGAACAATGGAACCTATATGGCCACAGATAGACTAGCCAATGCAAGAGAAGTGTGTCAATATACACCACCTCAAAATATGTCACTTTGACATAAGGATTATTCTGAGTTGAATGCAACTGAGAAGAAGCAGATACTAGAAAACACTTTGCTCTCCCTCTATTTGTCTAAAAACAGGACATAGTTTTTAAAGATGTCTCTTCTACCTTAACAGGAAGGACAGAAGTAAATCACTAGAGAAAACTCTAGGACCTTATCAGCAAGACACGCATCAGAGGAATCCACAAACAAATCTCCCTAAAAGTAGACCTTATCTACCCTTAGTTTCCCCGTGCATTTGCCAACCCACAATGTGCCACCCCTAGAAATTTGAAATTCTTTATCACTGCTCTACAAAGTTATTATTCTTTGCTAAGATACTACACAAGCTCAGGTTCTAATGACCACCCCACCTTTGAGTTACTCATCACTGAGTATGCGTGACATGTATGTGTGACCTATGTGTTAAAAAAAAAAAAAAAAAAAACTTCTGTTTTTCTCCTATTAATGTCTTCTGACAATCTAATTTACCAGGCCCCAGCCAATGAACCTAAGATGGGATAAAGAGAAAAGAAGTTTTGCCCTCTCTTACACAAGGATATAAAGGCTAGATGTACAATTTCTTACCAATAGAGGTCAAAGTTTAACTTAAAATATATGTTATTATGGTGTAGATTTTTAAAGTGTTTGCAACCTAAAAGTTGAGAGTTATGTTTTAATTGATGGGAATGTTTAGGACTTCAAGACTGGGAAGCAGCATCTCAGGTAACCCTGAGAGAACTGCTGAGAAGGTTCGAGGAGGGAAAGAGCCAAGTTATATAGAAGTTTTTCGACCAAGGGCAGGTCAAAAGTTATTGTTACCTAAAGAAAACCAGATAGCCTAAGTTAAAGAATTTAGCATTTTTCTTTGTATGGAAAGATGCAAGAGTCTGAGCTCACGGAAATCATTCCTTTGATATGCACCTCAGCTATCTGGGGCCAGTATCCTGGTTTTTCACATCCTGAGTTTCCTTGGGGCTCACCATAGAGAGTGGCTACAGTCTGACGGCTGTTAGATGGAGAGATTTTTTTCCCTTCCTGAGTTCCATCAGGGCTCATGAGCTCATCATCCCTGGTGGCTGCAATCAATGATGACCGTGACATCCTTGTTCACCGATATGGAGGAAATATTCCATTTCTCAATAGTGAGACACAAATTCAAATGTGATAATGAGACACATTCAGAGACAGCTGAGGAAATCAAGTTGATGATGGGGATAAAAGGGCATGTTCTAGTCATGTGTATGCAGATTATAAAGATTAGTTCATTCGTTTCTCTCAACTCTTTGAAGACTAGCAGAAGAATATGAAGCTATCTTAGTCTAATTTTTCTCCCTAGTGGTAAGCCAGTCAGAGTCAGCAAACTGCAGCTTCAGGAACTATCTCAATTTCAAACATCCATCATTTTCCCCCTAAACCATTTAGTCTCAACGTGGGAGTGAAGAGGTATAGTGAGGGAGTTACATCAAGATCCTATGGAGGCTATAATACACTCTCCTGAATCCTCAAGATTCTGATGTCCCCAACTGTTCCCTTTCCCCTCCACTGAGAAGCATTGTCTTAGTAAATTGTTGCTACTAAGGACAGCTTAAAATATTCTTTAGGTAAATTCTGCAGGTAAGTTGAGAACCCTTTTCAATATCTTGATCTTAAAAGGCCTCTGAAGATGTTACATTTCAGAGACCTGATTACATGTCTAAGATTGCTCCTTACAACTAGAAATAGGAGGGAAATTTTTTCAGAGCATATTTTGCTCTCTGTCTTTCTGTGAGTGCAGCCCAGCTCTCAAAATTTTATGTGTCTCTCCATTTCATCTAAAGTAATTTTCTTGGTGTCCCAGAGACTTATATAGGAGGATGTCTCAACATGTCCTCCACCTTGAGATATCTATGATCTTGTAATATAATCAGAATAGAAACCATCATTAATACCTGTCAAGTAACTGAACCCAAATATCTCAAAACTTAAAAGAATCCTATTATAGCCTCCCTAGTACTTCTCAAATGAGAAGAAATGACCTTATCTAGGGAAATTGTTTTCAGCTATATTTTTTAGCTACTATAAACCAGGCTCAAAACTCAGAGCAGTTGGATAAAGATCCTTAATTTACATTTGGAAAAATATATTTAAATCTCTTCACGCATGTGTATGTATTTATTGTGTATAACTAAATTGCTTGATAACAGAAGGCTAAAAGAATGCAAGCAGTGGGGAAGAGTTGTAAGTGGGAAAATGTTGCATTAGTCTGGTTCTTTAATTACAATCTGTTTGCACTGTGGGTTGCTTATAGATGTATTTTTGTTTATGTATATACAGGTTGATCCCAGATATTTGCACATAAACTTGTGAATAGGAATAGTAAAGATGGTTTTGTTATTCCTCCTAAAGGGAGTCTCATGATTTGTTCCTTTTTCCAAAAATCACAGAGATGTAAACTTTCAGGGGGTAGAGAGGAGGTTATACCATCCAATTACTTACTCAATTATTCTTCCTACAATATACTTGACAAATAGTCATTCAACATGCCTTGAGTCAAGAAGAATTTCTGGAACGGTCTATGAATTTGCAGCGGATGACTAATGTTTTAGCTCTGCATCTTGTATTTCCTTTTCTGAAGGAGACACCTTTGGTTTTCCTTTGGGAAATTGGTCTTCCTTGTTTGACGCTGAGTCACTTCATTCATGTCCGGCTCTTTGAGACATTATGGACTGTAGCCTGCCAGGCTGCTCTGTCCATGGGATTCTCCAGGAAAGAATACTGGAATGAGCTGCCATTTCCTTCTCCAGGGTCTTCCTTCTTTAATGCTATCAGTTGAGGTGTCCTCTTCTTCATTAACCAAGAAGTGCTCTTGTGATCCATATCTATCTCCCAGGAATTTAAATTCTGAGTGTAAGGGGGTAGAAATTAAAAATAGTTGGAACTAATCTATCCTAATGGTAGTACCTTGAAAAGCCTGGTTCCCTGAAAGACCAAATTCTTCAACTTAAATTTCAGATCAGTGTGCACACAACAGTCTCTCATAAATTTGATTTTTGCCTAAAACTGAAGTTGATTTGTATTATTTTTAACCAAAAGTATTATTGGCTGCGCTATCGGTCTTGTATTTATTCACCTGGAGAAATGTAGACAGGCATGTGTGTGCATGCTCAGTCACTTCAGTCATATCTGACTCTGTGACCCCATGGACTGTAGCCACCAGGCTCCTCTGTCCACGGGATTCTCCAGGCAAGAATATTGGAGTGGGTTGCCATTTCCTCCTCCAGGGGCTCTTCCTGACCCAGGGACAGAATCCATGTCTCCTATGCCTCTTGCATTGCAGGTGGATTCTTTACAGCTGAGCGACCAGGGAGGCCCATATACAGACATTCTACCTCTTTAATATCACAGCCCTTTCTATAAGTGACTCGTGAGCATGTTATTGAAGTATTTTTATTTCCTTATATGACTTTTTAAGAGGCCAGCTCACCTTTTTTCAGCTTCTTCTATGTGTCATAAGTTTTCTTTTCCTTCTCATTCTCGTTTTTCTCCCCCACTGTCAGATATTCCTGAAAAATATCTGAAATACGAGACTATAAATGCTTTCCGATTTTTATTCCAGCACTTTTGCAATGGTTTGTAAAGGTTGTACAGGAAGAACTCTAAAACTATAAATACAATAACCAATGAGTTTGCATATGATGAGTGGAAGCTAGAATTCCCCACACCACAAAATTTCACTGTTCTACACATTTTTTTTTTCTTTCCACTCTTGATGACCAAGGTATCTCAAGTTTCTTTAATCAATTTATACTCTGACTTTCATTATATATGATGCGATGTTTCTGGCCTTCATCATCCTTGAAGCTTCAGTCATTGGCATCATTTTTCTAAGACTCAAGAAAATGCTTCCATTTCTGGCATAAATTCCGCAATATGTTTGGATACTGGAATTCTTTTTAAAACACATGGAGACATATTGCCAAGTGGCTGGGAAGAAGGAAGAAAACTTGTAACTTCTTTTTTTTTGCAAGACACAATTGCTTTATCCCTTTACATGTAGCTTTCTCACTCTTCCTCTTGAAACAAGGTAAAGAGTAGCTTCTGGCTTCCCCTAGAGTCTCTCCTCCCAGTTAGTTCACAGACCCTTTCCATGGTACTTCCTGTGAGGAGATGGGCCCCTTCTCCCCTATAAGGAAGAAGCCCACTACCTCAGCTTGCTAACTTAGCTTGACCTGATTTCAGCTGGGTTTTACTATGACTTCAAGTCCTTCTGCCTTTCTACTTGATCTTCACCAAACATGCTCCAGTGATCTGTTTCTCTCAATTCCATAAACATGTACTGAGCCCCTCCTGAGTGTCAGGTTCTGTAGGTAAAAAGTCTAATTAGGCATTGATCCTGCCCTCCAGGGCAGATGGACACATAAACAACATGGCAATGAAAAATGATGAATGTGACAGAAAAACTGAGCCTGCACAAGACGGCAGTGATTAAATCTGGTGAGCGTGGGGTCAAGAGAAGTGTCACAGAAGACAAGAGGTGACCTTGAGCTGGCTTTGGAAATATGAATAGGAGTACACCAGCCAGATGAGGGGGCATGCCATGTGCTTAACAGTGAATGTGTCACACCAGGTGTGTGGAAAAAGGGGAATGATCGTTTTCTTCTATCCTCTATAATTGCAGCCTATGATCATATTAGTCTTTTTGGCAGCCACAACACACAGCTGGCTCACAGAGGGCTAAAGCCACTATCTTTCTTGCATTGTTTTGCCACATCGTCCCTCATCGTTCATGCCAGTGAGTCATTACTCTTAATCAAGGAAACAAAAGCAAGCCCTGAGCTCCTTCATCTGTCCCTCCTGATCACCACTCCTTGGTTCTGGAAAACACAGCTTCATTTCTTCCACATTCAGTGTGAGAACCCCTCCACCTCCATCAGTCTCCCCATCCTCCCTCCCTCATGCAACTTCTCCAGAGATGACATGTTCCTAGCTTTGTAGGAGGTAGAAATCATCTTTCAACAAGTTTTACGGAGAGTTAGTTCAGCTTCTACCCAGCTGTTGTCCAGCGTTCTCTGAAACCAATCAAAGGAAAAGAAACCAAAAACATGTTTGCAAAAATCAAATTAGAGCCAAGCTCTGATGGAGTCGCAGCTTTCTACACCCGTACGGGCTGTCTGCCAAGAATGTTTTTAATGTAATAATCGCTCATCCATAGACCCATAATAATTGATATTTGCAATTCGATAATGCTTCTGAACAATTTTTTGTTTGTTTCCAATCTCTCCGGTTCCCTCCTCACCTCATCCGCCCAGCAAGCCCCTGTGTCAGCACATTCATGGCTCTTAATGACCCTCTCAGCAGCTACTGATCAAAGTCAGATTTTAATTACGAGTCTAATTTTGGAAGTTTGCTTCCTTTTAATCAGAACTTTTAGAAGGGAGTCAAATCTGTGCTTGCAACAGCTCACAGGAAACACCACAAGCTCTAGGACTATTTAATTAGAGGTGGCCAACTAGTTTAGAGCCTCACACTTCCTACCATTTTATATCTAACAGGTGATTGCACCTAGAGAATGTGAAATACATCACTAATGACTGCAATATGACCTGGGAGGTGAGGAGATTGGAAACGAGGTGCAGTTGTGTGACCACCAAACTTTACTCTCATCATTTGAGAAGAGCTGCTCTTTCTCTAAAACTCTTCTTCCCGCAGTTTGGTCTGAGGCTACCTCAAGACTTCTCTGAGTTTCAGCACTGTTACCACCAACCCTTCAAGGAATATCTTAGTTCAGGTTTTGTAAATCTTAATCATTCTTATAAGATTATCTCAAAAACTCCATCTTCTGGGATTTCCCTGGTGGTCCAGTGGTTAAGAATTCATCCTCCAAGGCAGGGGACACATGTTCAACCCCTGGTTGGGGAACTATGAAAGACCATATGCCATGGGCAACTAACTCTGTGTACTGCAACTATTGGACCTAGGCACCTCAACTAGAGAGGATAAATGCCACAACAAAAATCCTGTATGCTGTAGCTAAGACCTGACACAGCCAAAAAATAAAATAAAATAACTGCATCTTCTGTGCAGCTTTTTTTGACCCCTCACAATAAAAATGACTCTCAATATCAAATGGTAATCACAATGACAATTAGCATTCATTGGATGCATGTTACATTGGTACATAGAAACATTATCTTACTTTATCTTCCCAACAATTCTATTGTATACTATTTCATCCCCATTTTATAGATGAGGAAACTGAGTCGCATACACATCAAAATAAAGTAACCATTTAGTGGCAGAGAATTTGAATGTCGATTCTATCACAACAAACCACAAAGATTCATACTCCTTCCACATGCACAAAAATAATCCCCATTATAATGTAAGCTTGTGCAAGAAACTTGTGCAAAAATCTCCTATTTTTTCAAATTTTCTAACATTCACCAAGTTGTCATTTAATAAACATTTGAGGGTTGGATAATTCTCTCTGAGAACAAATGCAAATATATTTAGAAACTTGCTCATGAGGGAGACTTTTTAAAAATTATTTCTCCACTTCCCAACATCTTTAGAAATTGGGCACTTAAATAAGATCAATAAACTGATGCCCATACAGCACCATAGCACATTTTTAATGAAAAGACAAAAGTACAGCCTTGTGCATTAATAGTGTCATTATTAGACAGCAGTTATTATGGACATAATATATGGGAAACACCATGCTAGGTGCTGAAAAGGACATGAAGATGAGCATAATTGTTCTTGTCATTAAAGTAGTTTACTACCTAGGTTAGGGGCACAACAAAGCAAAACAGTGTTTGCTTTTCCTAATCCAGATTGTCTTCTGAAAATGTTAGATGATGATAAAAACAGAGTTTTTCTTCTAGAGCTTATTTAGATGAATACGTGTGTGTGTGTGCACTTGGGGCAGCAGCCAGAGGGAGAACGCAGTTGTTACAATAACAGTAGAATTCCAGATAAACTCTGGGCTGCGTTGAGAAAAAGGCAAGAAACAGAAACTGTCAATAGCAGTGTTCTACAAGGAAAACGAAAATGTTAGCTGTGAATTTCAAATTGTTTCCAAGTGGTACATGGTATGTGCCTTCCCCCGTGAAATCTTTAGTATGGTTTGATGTTGTGTGCTCCATCACTCGGTCATATCCAGCTCCTCAGCAGCCCCATGGACTGCAGCCAGCCTCTCTGTCCTTGGAATTCTCTAGGCAAGAATACTGCGGCAGGTTGCCATTTTCTATATCAGGGGATCTACCTGACCCAGGGATCCAGTGTGTGTCTCCGGTGTCTCCTGCTTTGGCAGGTGGATTCTTTACCACTAGCGCCACCTGGAAAGCTCAGGGTTTAGTGTTGATCATCCGTAATTTTATGTAAGTGAACATTTCTGGGAAATAAGGAGTAGTAGTAGTACTGTCTATGGGGTCGCACAGAGTCAGACACGACTGAAGCAACTTAGCAGCAGCAGCAGCAGCAGCAGAGAGGGTAATGGAGAAGGCAATGGCAGCCCACTCCAGTACTCTTGCCTGGAGAATCCCATGGAAGGAGGAGCCTGGTGGGCTGCAGTCCATGGGGTCACTAAGAGTCAGACACGACTGAGCGACTTCACTTTGACTTTTCACTCTCATGCATTGGAGAAGGAAATGGCTACCCACTCCAGTATTCTTGCCTGGAGAATCCCAGGGATGGGGGAGCCTGGTGGGCTGCTGTAATTAGAGGTGGCCAACTAGTTTAGAGCCTCACACTTCCTACCATTTTATATCTAACAGGTGATTGCACCTAGAGAATGTGAAATACATCACTAATGACTGCAATATGACCTGGGAGGTGAGGAGATTGGAAACGAGGTGCAGTTGTGTGACCACCAAACTTTACTCTCATCATTTGAGAAGAGCTGCTCTTTCTCTAAAACTCTTCTTCCCGCAGTTTGGTCTGAGGCTACCTCAAGACTTCTCTGAGTTTCAGCACTGTTACCACCAACCCTTCAAGGAATATCTTAGTTCAGGTTTTGTAAATCTTAATCATTCTTATAAGATTATCTCAAAAACTCCATCTTCTGGGATTTCCCTGGTGGTCCAGTGGTTAAGAATTCATCCTCCAAGGCAGGGGACACATGTTCAACCCCTGGTTGGGGAACTATGAAAGACCATATGCCATGGGCAACTAACTCTGTGTACTGCAACTATTGGACCTAGGCACCTCAACTAGAGAGGATAAATGCCACAACAAAAATCCTGTATGCTGTAGCTAAGACCTGACACAGCCAAAAAATAAAAATAAAATAACTGCATCTTCTGTGCAGCTTTTTTTGACCCCTCACAATAAAAATGACTCTCAATATCAAATGGTAATCACAATGACAATTAGCATTCATTGTATGCATGTTACATTGGTACATAGAAACATTATCTTACTTTATCTTCCCAACAATTCTATTGTATACTATTTCATCCCCATTTTATAGATGAGGAAACTGAGTCGCATACACATCAAAATAAAGTAACCATTTAGTGGCAGAGAATTTGAATGTCGATTCTATCACAACAAACCACAAAGATTCATACTCCTTCCACATGCACAAAAATAATCCCCATTATAATGTAAGCTTGTGCAAGAAACTTGTGCAAAAATCTCCTATTTTTTCAAATTTTCTAACATTCACCAAGTTGTCATTTAATAAACATTTGAGGGTTGGATAATTCTCTCTGAGAACAAATGCAAATATATTTAGAAACTTGCTCATGAGGGAGACTTTTTAAAAATTATTTCTCCACTTCCCAACATCTTTAGAAATTGGGCACTTAAATACGATCAATAAACTGATGCCCATACAGCACCATAGCACATTTTTAATGAAAAGACAAAAGTACAGCCTTGTGCATTAATAGTGTCATTATTAGACAGCAGTTATTATGGACATAATATATGGGAAACACCATGCTAGGTGCTGAAAAGGACATGAAGATGAGCATAATTGTTCTTGTCATTAAAGTAGTTTACTACCTAGGTTAGGGGCACAACAAAGCAAAACAGTGTTTGCTTTTCCTAATCCAGATTGTCTTCTGAAAATGTTAGATGATGATAAAAACAGAGTTTTTCTTCTAGAGCTTATTTAGATGAATACGTGTGTGTGTGTGCACTTGGGGCAGCAGCCAGAGGGAGAACGCAGTTGTTACAATAACAGTAGAATTCCAGATAAACTCTGGGCTGCGTTGAGAAAAAGGCAAGAAACAGAAACTGTCAATAGCAGTGTTCTACAAGGAAAACGAAAATGTTAGCTGTGAATTTCAAATTGTTTGCCAAGTGGTACATGGTATGTGCCTTCCCCCGTGAAATCTTTAGTATGGTTTGATGTTGTGTGCTCCATCACTCGGTCATATCCAGCTCCTCAGCAGCCCCATGGACTGCAGCCAGCCTCTCTGTCCTTGGAATTCTCTAGGCAAGAATACTGCGGCAGGTTGCCATTTTCTATATCAGGGGATCTACCTGACCCAGGGATCCAGTGTGTGTCTCCGGTGTCTCCTGCTTTGGCAGGTGGATTCTTTACCACTAGCGCCACCTGGAAAGCTCAGGGTTTAGTGTTGATCACCCGTAATTTTATGTAAGTGAACATTTCTGGGAAATAAGGAGTAGTAGTAGTACTGTCTATGGGGTCGCACAGAGTCAGACACGACTGAAGCAACTTAGCAGCAGCAGCAGCAGCAGCAGAGAGGGTAATGGAGAAGGCAATGGCAGCCCACTCCAGTACTCTTGCCTGGAGAATCCCATGGAAGGAGGAGCCTGGTGGGCTGCAGTCCATGGGGTCACTAAGAGTCAGACACGACTGAGCGACTTCACTTTGACTTTTCACTCTCATGCATTGGAGAAGGAAATGGCTACCCACTCCAGTATTCTTGCCTGGAGAATCCCAGGGATGGGGGAGCCTGGTGGGCTGCTGTCTATGGGGTCGCACAGAGTCGGACACGACTAAAGCGACTTAGCAACAGTAACAGTAGTACTGTCAGTCACTCAGTCATGTCCAACTCTTTGTGACCCTACAGACTGTAGTCTGCCAGGCTCCTCTGTCCATGGGATTCTCCAGGCAAGAATACTGGAGTGGATGGCCAGTCCCTTCTCCAGGAGATTTCCTAACCCAGGAATCAGACACAAATCTCCTGCAGATTCTTTACTGTCTGAGCTACAAGAAAGATCTCTGGGAAATAAAAACAGGCCTAATTTTGCATCTGTGTTAAAGCAGTACAGTCCAAGGACACCATGAAGGCTGGAGGGACCAGATACATTGACCAAAGCTAAGAGTAAAGAACAGGCACCGTTCAAGATGATCAGATCTGTGCCCCCATCCTGCCCACTCTTTAGGAGCTGCACTTACTCTCTTCTCCCTGGCTTGGGCTTCCTGCTCCTTTATCACATGGCCACTGCTGGACTCTGGACCCCATTATTTTGGTGGAATTCCCTTTTAGCTTCCTAGGCTTTGTTGAAAGGCGTAGAAAGGGGGGTTTCCAAATACTGGTTTCCAACATGAACCTCAGAATGTGACCTTATTTGGAAGCAAGATTTTTGTAGATGAAATCAAGGAAAGAGGAGGTCATGCTGGATTAGGGTAGACCCTAACCAGTGACTGACATCCTTGTAAGAAGAGAGAAACCTGAGCACAGACACTCAGGGAGAGTTCTGTTTAATGATGGAGGCAAAGATAGAAGTAGTGTGTCTACAAACCAAGCAATGCCAAGATTGCCAGCAACTCTCAGAAGGTAGGAAAACAGCAGAGAATAGATTCTCCCTCAGCATTTTCAAAAGGAATAAAACCTGCCAGCATCCTGATTTTAGTCTGATTTCCAGAACCATGAGAGAATAAATTCCAGTTGCCAGCCACTGACTTGGAGCCACCCTAGGAAACGATAGACATAATTTTCTGACTGAGGTTTTGGCATCCCCCAATACTCAGTGAAACACTCTCCCTCTGTCCCAGCCCCAGAGCCCAATTCTAGCCAAATCTACCCTGAAAAGTAAAGGGATTCAGTGGAAATCCCTACTGAACGCAGTCAGTTTTTTTTCTAAGATCCTGACAAGGAAAACCATAAGACATATTTTTCTATCACAACCCTTTTTGATTCTTACTGTAATAATAACTCCAGACTCTTCAGAGGTTTAGGCTCCTGAGTGATAAAATCACTACAGGAAGTCAACAGCCCAGTCATGTTAACAGGCAGTAAGTACAACGTGGCAAACTTCATTTATACTTGAAAACACAGATGATAGAACTGTCACCGTCCATGAACTCACATGTGAGCACTCCATGCCCTGCAGATAGACAATAAGTGCACTCTGGCCTAGAGTCCGGATGCTGCTCTGCCATGCGGGCATCTCCTTAAATGACCTGGTCCAAGAATTGTTACATGAGACGAGCACAAGATATGCTGCTCTGATAAGTGACTCCATTCATCTCTTTGACAAATATTTCTCAGTGCATATTATGAGCACAGTATTGAAGACTTAATTTTTTCTTTTTTAAGAAAGACATAGGATTCAAGGTATGGTTAAGAAGAAAGAGACACAAACACTCATTTGTAATACATGGAGGTAAATGCTAGGACCCGGGCTCTGGGAATTCTTAGACTTCACTGAAGTTTCAAATATTCAGGAATGAGCTGAAGATGCTTTTTACACAAATCTGGATTGTCACCTTTGACTCTTTGGCAGATGAGTCTGGCTAACTGGCCAACAGCATCTCAACACAGGTTCGCTGTTCTCTATTCATCTTGTGTACATTGTTACTCCAGTGAGTGATAAAATCTTTCTTTCTTTGAGAGAAATGATCCTCAAGTGAGACATAAAACTTTAGTGTAAGCTGAAAAGCCATATTACTTGCCTTGTGCTTCTAGAAATTCCAAAACACCTACAGACATGGAATTTCAGAGAAATCAAGTTACCTATTTAAATATTGTCATTGTAGAAAATGGAGATTTTAGAATATACCATAACGGACCATAGATAAATAACAAAAATCCACTTTAGTGAAAATGAAAAAGAAAAGGAGGGGGGAGCAATCTTGAATGACAATTAAGTAATGAATTTCTGATGCTTCTGAATGACAATTAAGTAATGAATTTCTGTGCTTCTTTGCTTTGTTTGGGGGTGAGAAGTTTGTAAAAGTGTTGGAAGAGAACCTCCATTCTCCTGTCCTTATATTCTTACGAGAGAAATTCAGTTAGAGTGAAAATGCTGGACTCTTGTCTGTATTCTTACGGATCCACCAGAAAGACAGACAGAGGATTCATACAAGTGGGCAAAGACACAAGGCAAGTGTGGCTTAGCCCTTCCTGTCCTGTTTTTCAGAACCGTCTTTCTTTAAGCTGCACTTTCTATAAGAAACCCGACCCTAGAGAGCAGAGGAAGACAGGGATGACTGCCCTTGCCTTTCACTCAGTGGGGAACTGTAATTCAGTAAAAGTAAGTCTTAGGAATTCAGTTGAGGCACAGACACCCAAGCTGCACCTCCAATCACCTTTATCAGCCACAAAGCCGATCCTACGCTCGCAATTTTTCTGACTCCTGCGTTTCCTCCTCAATTGACTCCAAACTCAGGAAGAAAAATATCTATCAAGTGTGATTTGTCAAAGCTTCAGACATTCGCGGCTTGCTGACTCCCTTCTGCACTGTCCACTGGGATTCCTCCATGCCTCTCTTTATCTCCTTAACTCTGCAGCCCTCCCTGCCAGGTTTCCATTATGAAACACATCTCAGCTCTTTTTAATGCTGGGAAATTGTGTCCAACCACATGGGCTCTCCTCTTCCACTGACCACTGTGGCGCATCATGAATATGACTCTGCGGCAGTTTCCATTCTACCTTGAGATGCAGTTTTTTAAGAATTGATTTTATCTGCCTGCTAAACTCTACCCACACACCACCATGTTATCAGCTCCGTCCTCATCTCCTTCTTCACACAACTGAGCTTCAAGTTCAGAGATGACGGGAACTCAGACTAACTTAGCAGATCCTAAGCCACCTGCGGCACGGTTTGTTGAAAGGAAGTGTATTTGGAATGTACTGCTCATTTCATGAAGACTCTTTATTCTGGTGAACTTCCCTGGTGGCTCAGATGGTAAAGAATCTACCAGCAAGGCGGGAGACCTGGTTCAGTCCCCGGGTGGGGAAGATCTTCTGTAGGAATACATGGCTACACACTCCAGAATTCTTGCCTGGAGAA
Organism: Madoqua kirkii; assembly: GCA_006408675.1. NCBI lineage: Eukaryota > Metazoa > Chordata > Mammalia > Artiodactyla > Bovidae > Madoqua > Madoqua kirkii. The sequence continues at coordinate 73,451 of SJYC01086793.1, read as the reverse complement.
TCCCATCGACAGAAGAGCCTGGTGGGCCACAATACATCAGTTTGCAATGAGTCAGAGACAGTACACCTGTGTCCTGCTTCCCCAAGTTCAAGGAATAAATATCTTCACAGATCCAATCAACTATTCAAATATCCCTTTGCCTATACCAACAATGAGTCTGGGGGTCTCCTCTGGAGGCTCTCTCCCACCATCTTCAGTTTACAGGGATTCACTCATCTGTGGGGTGGGTAGGTTCTTCTTCCAAGTAGCAGAGAGAGAAATGCAAGATCTTGTCAGTCACAAGGCAACATTTAGGCATCAGATGATTCCCATCACTCATCCATCCTCTTTACTTGTGGAGAAGGTGGTCCCTTTGAGGGCTGTGGAGTTCTTTTCTGCCAATCAGTCCTGACCATCTCAATCCGTCAAAGAGATTCTAGTTGCAATCTGTTTTTCTAGGAGATATCTTGACCCCTACTTGCTGTCCCACACTTGTTTGATCAAATCTGCATTAGGAGGGGGTAGCCTTGATCAGGACTCAGTTTGTCCACACTCATCTCACAGTTGCAAAACTAAGTCTTCTGAAAATAAAATGATTCTCTAAACTCACTGACTAGGTTCACCTAACAAAGCAATTCATAGCCCTTATAGCTATAATCTAAAGTTAAGCAAAATAAAATAAATTTCACCTTGCCAGGAACCTTAGCAAAATTACTTATGCCCATAAAATATGTGTATGTATCTGTCTGTTTGCCAATGCAATGTTTAGATTTTTTTTTAATACAAATGCCTTCAGGAAGGACATATGTACTCCTTTTCTCCATGGGATCTACCTAAATGTGAAAACTCAGTTTTCTGCCCGGTCTCTGTAGGCATTTGAGTTTGTGTAATCTGCTTTTTGAGTCCACATGGTTAGTTACACCTCTGGAGGTACAGGGATGAAGATACACACACACACACACACACACACACACAGAAGGCAACATGAGCAGAGAGAAAGCATAAACTTCACAACACTTATATGTTTCTACCATTCATCCTGATGCTCCTTTTAGCAAATTGACCTCTTATCAGCCTTAGGTAAAGTGGTGGAAATTGAAGCTTAGCAGCATAGGAAGAAAAGATGGCCCTCTGTCACCCATAGAGGTGAGACTTTTCCCAATCATGCGTATTATTGTAATGGTCAGATTTTCTATTGGATAGTTTTAAAAGCTACTCTATGGGATGTACTGAAATAGGTTGGTCATTGTCCTGTGGATGGGCATAAGGGCCATCTGCAAGGAATGGGTGGCCTAAGGAAGGGGTGATATATGGCAAGCAGGCTCCCCCACCAGCACCTTCTTCTTTGGTAAAGGAAGCTCTGTTTTCATCTATTTTGCATATTGGTGACTCCACTAGGAGAAAATGAAGTGGATGAGAAAACCACTGGGATAAGTTAAAATAATTTTTCTAAGAGTACTCTCTTTAGAGAACCCTACACTTCATTTATTTTGCTTAAGTGAAGTTGAAGAGTAGTGATCCTCAACCTTAGATCTGCATTAAAATCATCTGGGGAGATTTTTTTTAAAAACACTGAAGTCTAGGTTTAAGCTCCAGAGATCCTGATTTTTTAACTTGTCTGGGATGTGACCTAAGTACTGAGGTTTTATAAGTTCCCAGAAGATTCCAGTGTGCAGCCAGAATTAAGAACTCCCACAGGAGGGACTTCCCTGATGATCCAGTGGTTAAGGCTCCATGCTTCCACTGCAGAAAGCATGGGTTAGATCCCTGGTCAGGGAACTAAGATCTCATGTGCTAAGTGGCCAAAAAGGAAGCTAAAAATAAATAAATAAACTGGGCCAAGATATTTAAAACAGGACAGATTTTTGGAGTCAGGGAGATAGAGTGGACTCTTGCCTCATCTCTAACATAAGCTTATTACACAAATTCTCAGATCTTTCATTTTATGCACTAACATATCTAAGTATATGTATGTTATTATTCACTGGTACCTTTTTGTCTTCAAAGTAGCTCCAGCTGTCTTAAAGAAATATATGTGGCACAGCAAGGTGGTGTGAGGGAAGGAAAATGAAGCAAGAGTAGAATATTCCCTCACAGTTATTGTAGATGGATCTCCACACTTCCTAGACCTTTTTAGCAGTGAGTATAAGCAAAGAGGGACACACAATCACTTGCACAATCTACAGCTCTTGTAAGCCACTGATGGCTCAGAGAACCACAAGCAACAGGGTTTTGTTCTGGAGTTTCCAAAGAGATCATTATGTGATGTGATTGGGGAAAAAAAAAAAATCCTTAGAACTACAGGAAGATTAATAAGGAGCTCTACAGGGTGGAGTCTCTGTTTCCCACCTGCACCTACAAAGTGGCGACCATGGCAGAGATGATTAATACCTGCCCACAACCAGTGTCACCTTGCTCCTTAGCTAAAGAAGCGTAGTTATTGGAGGCAACAATGAGCACAGGTAGGGAGGAGAAAAGGGAGGGAAAGTCCAAGAACAAGAACAGGAAGAGGATGAAAGCAGAAAAAGAAAAAACAAAGGACAAGAAGAATGAGAAGCAAAGGAGAAGGAGGAGCCCTCTGTTCTTCCATTTGCTTGCAGATGGTGGTGGCCAGTGGTGGGTAAGGAGAAGTCCTTGAAGATCAAGTTTTCAAGGATAGTCCTCAGGTGGGAAAACTACTCACTTTACCCTTTTCATTTATAACAAGGGCCTGATGCTGGACTACAGCAATCATCTCAGGACCACAAAGAGAAGCACAAAGGACTGCAGAAATCTTAGTCCTGAACTATGACTTCATAAACTATAGTGAATTCGCTCAGTCGTGTCCGACTCTTTGTGACCCCATGGACTGTAGCCTACCAGGCTGCTCTGTCCGTGGGATTCTCCAGGCAAGAGTACTGGAGTGGGTTGCCATTTCCTTCTCCAGGAGATCTTCCCAACCCAGGGATCAAACCCAGGTATCCTGCATTGCAGGCAGACATGTGACAATTGGACTCCTGATGACATTAAGCCTTTGTTGTTGACATCATTATAGTCAGGTAGGTCTCACCAACTTGCAGCCAAACTCAATTCTTAACAAATATAGGGATACTTATACCTTAAAGTCTTGTGAAAGATTGAAGGCAGGAGGAGAAGAGGATGACAGAGGATGAGATGATTGATGGCATCATTGACTCTGGACATGAGTTTGAGGAAACTTTGGGCGATGACAGAGGACAGGGAATCATGGTGAGCTGCAGTCCATGGGGTGGTGCTGCACTCCAGAGTCAGATACAACTTAGCAACTGAGCAACAATAAAGCCTTGTGAGACTTGAACATGAGCAGAATTTCTGGAATTTCTTTGTGCGGTCATATTATTCATCTATTCATTCAGAATTTATGAAATGCCTCCTCTGGACCAGGCACCGTTCTTAGTGTGGAGGACATGACCCTACCCTTACACAGATTACTCTCTACAGAAGCATTTAAGTTTGCTTGCCCAAGCACTCCTGTTTTTATCTCCCTATATCTTTTTGCTGACTTTTTGTCTTATGAAAAGTCTGAGTTTCACCACTTTCCATGGCACAGTTTTAGCATTAGAGCCACTGACCAAATAGGATTTATAAGAATGTGTCTGTGTTGTTATGTATCATTAGGCAATTATTTATGAATTATGAAGTTGCTCAGTCATGTCCAACTCTTTGCAACCCCATGGACTGTAGCCTAGGCTTTTCAGTCCATGAGATTTTCCAGGCAAGAGTACTGGAGTGGGTTGTCATTGCCTTCGCCAGGGGATCTTCCCGACCCAGGGATCGAACCCGGCTCTCCCGCATTGTAGGCAGATGCTTTACTGTCTGAGCCACCAGGGAAGCCTTATAGGCAATGAATATCTCTAAACCACAGTCTGTTCTCAAGAATCAAGATTTTTACTTGGAGAGAGAAGACTTGAATGAATAAAAATAAATCCATAAGAGCCAACAGACAACAACGCTAGCTAACATCTACAGACAATAATACTGCTGCTGCTGCTGCTGCTAAGTCGCTTCAGTCGTGTCCGATTCTGTGTGACCCCATAGACAGCAGCCCACCATGATCCCCCATCCCTGGGATTCTCTAGGCAAGAACATTGGAGTGGGTTGCCATTTCCTTCTCCAATGCATGAAAGTGAAAAGTGAAAGTGAAGTCTCTCAGTCGTGTCCGACTCTTCGCAACCCCATGGACTGCAGCCCACCAGGCTCCTCCATCCATGGGATTTTCCAGGCAAGAGTACTGGAGTGGGGTGCCATTGCCTTCTCCGATAATACTTGCTAACATCTACTAATCTAACTTGCATGTGCCAGACATTTTTCAAGCATATCACATGAAGTATCTCATTTATTCCTAAAGCCAATCTCTTGGGATAATGATTAATATTATCTTCATTTGTACCATCGATAAAGTGCCCTCAAATCCTAGAACTCCTAGGTGGTGGTCCTAGGATTCAAACACACTTCGTCCAATACTAGAGACCATGGATTCCTAAACAAGCTGTCAGAGATGACAGTCATGGAAAGTTTATCCAAACACTGTTCACGAAACTCCTTCTGAATGCCAACATTGGTTGGGATACAAACAACTCCATCAGAAAACAAATCAACAAAAATAGAAAGAAAGGAAACCTGTCCATCAGAGTGGTCATCACTTACACTGTTACAGTATCAGTAATCACTGGCAAAGGCAAATGTTCTATGAGGGGAACAAGGGAGATGCTTCCAGTATTGCTTTTAGTATTTCAAATACTTGCAGACAAAAAAATTAGACCACATTCCTCACTAAGCCCCCTGGTCACTGAGAAATCTCCCCACTAGAGACTCTCTCCCCCTGCTCTTCCCAAACTGCTTGTAGAACAATTCATTTTGTTCCTTTTCTTGCCCTCCCTGAGTGGTGTCTGATTTTTTTTTAATCCCCTAACATTTCCTTTCTTCTTCCCCCTTAAAAAACAGGTGTCAAAATGACAGTTGGTAAGAGCTTGCCCAAATTTGGTAAGTTGTGAAAGGCAGTTACCAGCATGACAAACCAGAATGGTATTTCAAGGACGGCTCTGTCAGGAGGGAATCATCTGCAGAGAGTGTGGTCTCTAGTGAGAGAAAGGCCCACAAACGCATCCTTCATAGAACCCCTTAGTCACAGAATGTGATCACGCTTTTAATCCTGAGGGCTCTTCACTGTCTGAAACCCCAGTGAGCCAAGTTGAAGTATGGTTCATCTCTGTTTTAAGAGTAAAGAATATTCTTAGCTTCATACCTTCACTTTTTAGGAAAGAAAACAAAATGAAGCTATTACATCTTTTTCTTTTCTGTAAGTAAGTCAATCTCTTGGGTAAATATGTTGTATCTATTACAAATAATAGCCACCATTTATAAGGCGTTTATCCTGCCTGTTCCTGGCACTGTGCTCAGTGTCCTGTGAACAGTGTTTTCTCGTTTGGTCTCTCCACAACCTGAGGAGGTGGGGTCTTTTGTGTACTCCATGTTACAGATAAGAATAATGAGGCTTATGAACTATAGAAAACAGTTCAGCGGCTCCTAAAAATGTTAAACATAAAGTCACTGTTTGACCCAGCAATTCCACTCATAGGTGTATACTGAAATGAATTAAAAAGGGGTACCCAAACAAATATTTTGGGGGTTACCTACACAAATGTCTATAATGGCATTATTCACAGTAGCTAAAAGGTGGAACAACCCAAGTGGTCATCAGTGGATGAATGGATAAACGAAGTGCGATGTAACCATATAAAAGAATTTTATTCAACCAGAAAAAGGGAGAAAGGACTGATAACTGCTGCTGCTGCTGCTAAGTCACGTCAGTTGTGCCCAACTCTGTGTGACCCCATAGACAGCAGCCCACCAGGCTCCGCCATCCCTGGGATTCTCCAGGCAAGAACACTGGAGTGGTTGCCATCTCCTCCAATGCATGAAAGTGAAAAGTGAAAGTGAAGTCACTGAGTCGTGTCCACCTTTCAGCGACCCCATGGACTGCAGCCTACCAGGCTCCTCTATCCATGGGATTTTCCAGGCAAGAGTACTGTAGTGGGGTGCCATTGCCTTCTCTGGGACTGATAACAAATGAATAAAATAAGAATGAATATCAAGAACATTGTGCCAAGTGAAAGAAATCAGTTACAAAACAGCACATATTGTATTATACCATTTATATGAAATATCTATTATAAGTAAATCCATAAAGACAGAAAGTACATTTGTGGTTGCCAGGGGCTAAGGGAGGGGCAAACAGGGTGTATCTGCTTCCTGGATACAAGATTTCATTTGTGGATGAAGAAGATGTTTTGGGAGTAGCTAGAGCTGATGGTTGTACATGTGATGCAAATGTACTAAAATGTCACTGGATTACACACTTTTAAATGGTTAATTTCATGTTATTTGAATTTCACCTCCACTTTAAAAATAGCAGAAGTTTCTAAATGAGACTGGGAGTCTGTGTGGCCACGGAGGTTCTCCCCTCAGCTCTTGCTGCAAGAGGACTTGCTGCACGGGAGGTCATTGGCTGACAGCCTCCAGCCGCCTCAGCACTTATGCCCCAACGTCACGCTCTCTGTGGGCTGACTCCAGTCCATGATGGAGCACAGGAGGGGGACTGCAGCTGCACCAGGCCTGCCCAGTGCAGGCACTCTCACAGGTGAGCTTTGCTTACAGCTGAGCTGCGAGCTGAGGTTCCTTCCACTCACCACTTCCTCTCATCTTTAACATATATGATATGCACCTTGCTCCTTTACCTCCTCCTGCTCCTCATCACTTACCCATCAAAGACATTTTTCCACAACAAATCTTTGGCCCATCTCAGTGTCTGCTTCTTAGAGAACCCAAACTGACATAGCAAGTAAACTGTCCATAGTTACACAGATAGCTGGTGGCAAAGCCAAGACGCTGTATCTAAATACAGTACAAATCTTCATCAACTGAACAAGAATTACAAAAAATAAGATGTATTTGATGATGAGAGCCAACTCAGTAGGGTTTTCATGTATTCCTGGTGGAATGGTTTTGATTCTCTCATTAAATAGCTGTGATTTGCAGCAAACTGCTTGCCTTTCTGTGTTGCTCAGTGTCCTGTGAACAGTGTTTTCTCGTTTGGTCTCTCCACAACCTGAGGAGGTGGGGTCTTTTGTGTACTCCATGTTACAGATAAGAATAATGAGGCTTATGAACTATAGAAAACAGTTCAGCGGCTCCTAAAAATGTTAAACATAAAGTCACTGTTTGACCCAGCAATTCCACTCATAGGTGTATACTGAAATGAATTAAAAAGGGGTACCCAAACAAATATTTTGGGGGTTACCTACACAAATGTCTATAATGGCATTATTCACAGTAGCTAAAAGGTGGAACAACCCAAGTGGTCATCAGTGGATGAATGGATAAACGAAGTGCGATGTAACCATATAAAAGAATTTTATTCAACCAGAAAAAGGGAGAAAGGACTGATAACTGCTGCTGCTGCTGCTAAGTCACGTCAGTTGTGCCCAACTCTGTGTGACCCCATAGACAGCAGCCCACCAGGCTCCGCCATCCCTGGGATTCTCCAGGCAAGAACACTGGAGTGGTTGCCATCTCCTCCAATGCATGAAAGTGAAAAGTGAAAGTGAAGTCACTGAGTCGTGTCCACCTTTCAGCGACCCCATGGACTGCAGCCTACCAGGCTCCTCTATCCATGGGATTTTCCAGGCAAGAGTACTGTAGTGGGGTGCCATTGCCTTCTCTGGGACTGATAACAAATGAATAAAATAAGAATGAATATCAAGAACATTGTGCCAAGTGAAAGAAATCAGTTACAAAACAGCACATATTGTATTATACCATTTATATGAAATATCTATTATAAGTAAATCCATAAAGACAGAAAGTACATTTGTGGTTGCCAGGGGCTAAGGGAGGGGCAAACAGGGTGTATCTGCTTCCTGGATACAAGATTTCATTTGTGGATGAAGAAGATGTTTTGGGAGTAGCTAGAGCTGATGGTTGTACATGTGATGCAAAGTACTAAAATGTCACTGGATTACACACTTTTAAATGGTTAATTTCATGTTATTTGAATTTCACCTCCACTTTAAAAATAGCAGAAGTTTCTAAATGAGACTGGGAGTCTGTGTGGCCACGGAGGTTCTCCCCTCAGCTCTTGCTGCAAGAGGACTTGCTGCACGGGAGGTCATTGGCTGACAGCCTCCAGCCGCCTCAGCACTTATGCCCCAACGTCACGCTCTCTGTGGGCTGACTCCAGTCCATGATGGAGCACAGGAGGGGGACTGCAGCTGCACCAGGCCTGCCCAGTGCAGGCACTCTCACAGGTGAGCTTTGCTTACAGCTGAGCTGCGAGCTGAGGTTCCTTCCACTCACCACTTCCTCTCATCTTTAACATATATGATATGCACCTTGCTCCTTTACCTCCTCCTGCTCCTCATCACTTACCCATCAAAGACATTTTTCCACAACAAATTTTTGGCCCATCTCAGTGTCTGCTTCTTAGAGAACCCAAACTGACATAGCAAGTAAACTGTCCATAGTTACACAGATAGCTGGTGGCAAAGCCAAGACGCTGTATCTAAATACAGTACAAATCTTCATCAACTGAACAAGAATTACAAAAAATAAGATGTATTTGATGATGAGAGCCAACTCAGTAGGGTTTTCATGTATTCCTGGTGGAATGGTTTTGATTCTCTCATTAAATAGCTGTGATTTGCAGCAAACTGCTTGCCTTTCTGTGTCTCTGTTTTTGTTTTTTTTTTTTAATGTAAAAATGAAAAGGTCGCCCATTTACAACTTATAAACCACTTCTCCCTTAGGTGTCCATGGCTGAGATGATTAATCCATCCTCAGCCTTTTCTTACACTGAGGCTCCAGGCAGCTATTCTAATTGATTAGAGCTGGGGCTTCCCAGGTGGCGCTAGTGGTAAAGAATCCAGCTGTCATTGCAGAAGACAAAGAGACAGGAATTCAGTGCCTGGGTTGGGAAGATCCCCTGGAGGAGGGCATGGCAACCCACTGCAGTATTCTTGCCTGGAGAATGCCATGAACAGAGAAGCCTGGTGGGCTACAGTCCATGGGGTCACAAAGAGTAGGCCACGACTGAGCACATCAGCATATGTATATGTATATATATATAAATAATGAAACACTTGCCTCAGTGTGTAGGGTCTACTGCAGCCAGCCCAGCCCATGACTAAATCAAAACTTCTTTTTACCTTGGCACTTACCCAGAGCAGTGAGCTCCTCAAGCAAGACCTCCATTCCTTCCTGCCCAGCATCCTCACCACTATAATCGGTTGAAACCAGGACGTCCAGATGAACTGATCTTACCCTATTTCCATAAGTATGTCAGTTCACACCAGAGGCCTCATCCCCCAGGTCATCCTGCACCATCTGATAGTTATGCATATCTTCTCATCTGACCCCATCTCCCACTCCTCCCCATGAGCCTTCTAGAATTCATGGTCCATTTTCCTTCCACTTCTCTGGTTTATTTTAACTGAAATACTGCTGAAAACCCTGGCTGCCCCATAGCATTCTTGAGTACTTTTCCCTTCCTCTTCCATACCCCTTACACCACTGAACCTCAGGGAAGGGTGCTGTCTTTGCACCTCTTAGCCATTTCTAGATCATTGTCTCCTACTCTCATGGTAATTCCCAGCTTTGAACTTAACTCAGCCAGACAATACTGCCATTGCCACCCTCCTTCTTCATCACTAGCCCTTAGTCACTCATCTTTTAACAAGTTTAGTACCAGGCTGATTATCAGTTTGCAGTATTCCTCCTGTTATATTCTTGATAACCCCCATATCCACTTAGTCTTTGTTACTCTAGCCTCTTAGTTAAGATGTTTCTTGACCTCCCTTCTTCATGCTATTGTCTACTCAACCTCAGCCACCCAGTCCTTGGGCTATTTCCTGAACTTTGCCATCATCGTCCTTTCCATTTCAAGTATGCTCTTTTCATAACACACATCCTCTCTGTGCAGCTCACTCACTCTTTTTGCACAACTTAAATAATGAAGAAACCCCACAGGAACCAGTAGACCATCCACCCCAGCACCACTCTACATTTGTCCTCATTTCCCCACTGTCCCCAGTGTAGATCCCACTATCCTTGACAAACAGGCTCAAGTCCCTTCGCCTCTCTTCCTCCATCACGATTCCCTGGTCAAGCCCCAGTCTTGAATAAATGTGATTCCTCACTTTCTTTATGCCTACACCAGGGTAACTGAACTTGGCCAGAGAAAAAAACATATACAAATTCTCACTCATGTCACTTACAACCATTACCATGGCTCTCAAGAGGGTCCTGAAAGCTACCAGAGAGTTCCCAATTCAATCTTCTCTCCCGTGATTCTAGGTGACAATTTTATATCTTCTCTTTAAAATTTCAGCACCTCCTGCCTCTGCCTTACTCCTCAGCATGACGTCACTTCCAAGTGCACTGAGAAAATGGAGGCATCAGAAGAGAACTTCCTCTGCCCCGCTATCTCTTCCTCTGCCCCTCCTCTCTTACTCACATGGTGTCCCACCCCACACCTGATTTTTACAGAATGATTATTTATGTCACCATTTCTTTATTGCTTTGCCATCCATTCCTCCTGTAAAATCATATTCCCAAGATAGCAGAGATTTATCTTTGTTCGTTGCTGTATCCTGAGCACCAGAGCAATGCCTGGCATATAGTAGTAGTCAATAAATATTTGCTAATTGTGTAGCCATTATGTTAAACAGGCACAATTCATGTGTTTAATCACCAGCAACCTGGCTGTGTCTTCCATTGTCCTTTTAAGCCCACTCTCATGGTTTCTGTTCTGCCAGGAAACTCTGCAGGGTTCCTGATGTTTCTTTGGCCACCTTTCAGCTTACAACTAGTTTTTTGTTACTTTAAGTAACCAAACACCACCTGGGTTCAGTAATTAAAATGTGTAGCTCCATGTAACAATGTATCTTCAATTAAAATGAAAGCTTCTCCCTCCCTCTGGCTCAGTCTTATCCTTTTCTTCATCATCTTTTCTCTCTTTTTCCTTTTTTCCTAATTTGCTATACAGGCTTTCTGATGGCTCCCCACCCAAACCCAACACTGAGGGAAGTAAGAGAAGAAAGTAAAGGGAGGACATCTCTTTTCAGCTGACATTGTCATGTTGACTTGTCATTGACTCTTTCTGTAGTTGTCAGATGTTGACAACTGACTCTTATGAAGCGTCAGTATCCGTCCATCACTGAGACTCTCACTTGCCTCACCTGCAGTTCCATAGAACAGGGGATGCATGTTTCTACTGATTCTCACTCCTTTCCCCAGATCCTAGGAATCCAGCAGCATCTCCAGTTCCTCTCTGCTTAGATCTGCTCACCTCTTTTGGACGAGATTTAAGACCCTTCCTTGAAGATGTTTATTGTGTATAGGCACATGAATTCATATAAGATATTCATTCTTCCTTTACCCTTACAAACTCAGAAATGCCTACTGCCTAATGCAGCAAACTTGCCTTTGTTTTACCAAAATGATCATTCAGCCGGCCAGCCCATTCTTGCTGGAACTTAATAACAAGCCTGAATCTCCAAATAACCATGTCATAATAACTAACGATTTGGTACTTAATATATGCCAGCAGCCTTCAAAGTACTTTAAGTATATTAATTTATTTAATCCTCTATTGTCATTAGAGATAGATATTATAATCATTTCTATTTTACAGATGAGGAACAGAAGTCATCTTCTCTGTGGCAAGTCCTGCATGAAAGAGTCTAGCTTTGAAGCATGATTCCTAGTGTGTCTAGCCTTACCCAAACAACTGAACTCATTTACTAATAATTCTAGAATAAATAATTTTAATATTCTTCCCCATGCCTATAATTTAAATTTTTTAAATGATATCACTCTTCCACCCACCTATGGGGAGGAATAGGAATGGGTTAAAGTGTGGTGACACAGTAGAAGATTTGAGAAGGATTTTCCTGGTCTAAATCCCTTGAGGTCCCTCAGTGTGATTCTTGGAATGACTTTGTAGCACAACAGAAGACCAACATAGCATAGATGGTATTCCTCATGGAACCGTGGAGTTATAACTCTTCCCGGGTCCTAGTAACAGATGTTTAATTGACCGTTCACACTTGCACCAAACTACAGGAAGCAAATGAAAGCATAGTGCCAGAGACTCTAGATATGAAGATCTGCTTTTTTTTTAAATGTATATACTGACAACCAAACTCCCAACTGTTTATGCATCTCCACACCCATAGAATTCCAACATCCCTCTGTTGAAAAGATATCAGAGAGTGGGAACCAAAATTAACTCTGTAACTAGTTGGAGGTTTTCTGACACAGGAAAAAGATGCAATAAACATGAATTTTGTGACAGTATTTTGGTAATTGCTGCTGGGGTATCTCCTTCCCGAAAGAGAAGAAACTGAAGAACTTCAATATGCATTCAAGAAGACACTTATATTGGCTTCATGAACTGTGATCTTTGATGATCACAGACTTTGGACATGTTCTGTTAATGTCCAGTTGAAGAGCATCAGCAATTGAAGAGTAGGAATAAGGAAGACAAAGAAGTATTAAGAGTTAGAAAGCTCTTATGCTTCATGTTTCAGATTTTGAAGGCTTTTCAGAGCCCCTGGAAAGCAGAGTCCCCTGTCTGCCAGGATGCAGCTGTAACTGGTGAAACATCTGTGAACTCATAAATAAAAGCCAAAGAGAATCCATAAAGGTAAGTAGGTAACAGTAAGGTGGATGCAGAAAGAAAAGGATACCCAGTTCTCTTCTCTCTCGCCCCACTACCATCTAGACTTCATTTCACTGCAGTTAGTCCTAAGTCTCTTCTCTCCTTTCAGCCTTCCTATTCTTATCCAACTCAACTTCACAGCCAGAGTCATATTTCTAAAATGCAAATCTGATCATGTCACTTCTCTGCTCAAAATGTTGCTCCCCACTGCCTACAGGCTAGAGTCCAGACTCATTAAAATGGAAGTCAATGCCTTGAAAAGCTGGCGCTGACCCACCTTCTGGCCTCATTTCTCAGTGTAACATTTCCAAACCCATCATGCCCTCTTCTCTGCGAGCCTTTGCACATGCAGCCCTCCTATCTAGAATTCCCTGCAGTTTGGGATAGATTAGTTGCAAGTAACAGAAAACTCAGCTCAAACAGGCTTCAATAATGAAGTGTATGTATCAGCTCACAGATCGGAAAGTCAAGAGGTTGACAGGATTCAAAGTTGGTTGAACCAGTGGGTCACCAGCATTTTTAAAGGTTCACCACTTACCATCCCTTTCCTCTGCCTTTATTTCAGTGCCAGGAAAATTCATCTTGGGGTAACAAGATGAATATCAGCAGCAATCAGGTCTACATGGCATGGAGGATACACATCTTGAACAAAGGATGGCTCCCCAGAGAAAAATCTGGATGCTAAAAGGAGAAATAGAGAAATTAAGTGTATCTTTCAAGTCCCAGCTTATCAGCTCTGGAGAAACCCCCTATGCCCCAGGCTAAGCTAATAGTTTCTTCCTTAATGCTCATTTGACACATTATACATAGCTCTTTCCTATTTATTAGTACTCCTACAACTCATAAAAGTTTTCATGTTGGCCTATTGTATGCTGACTATTTGATATATGTTAACATATTTAACACTAATGGCAAAACTTTGAAATAGATACTGGTATCCATGTTTTATTTATGAGGAAACTGTTCTGAGGTGTTAAATAACTCTCACTAAACCCTCTAACTTCTGACTTCATATTCTTTACTCTATACTATGTAAATGAAAGCACATTACAAAATATTCACTACATGGCAGTCACCCGAAAGGTATTTTGAATGAATCATAACACTTATCACACTGTCTTATATTTATGGATCTCTCTTCCACACCAACATAAAACCCCTATAAAAAAGGGATTGTATCTTATTCCAGTTGAGAGCTCTAGGGTGTCATGATTAAAACTGTTGGCTTTAAAGACAAACTTCCTGTGTTTGTTAGTATCTGAGTTCCTTCACTTCCTTTGAGACTTTGGGCCATTTTCTTAAACTCCATGTGCCTCATTTGCCTCATCTGTAAAATGGGAATGATAATAGCGTCTACATCATGGAGTTGTTATAAGGACTGAATAAGCTACAGAAAATCCAAACAATTGTGCCTGAAGCATTGAAAGACTTGAGTCAGTATTACCTAAAAGGTATTGTTTATCTGCTGCCCCCTTAGGATGGTCACTGTTACACAGCTAAACAGTGTGATCAGAGCCATGAGGAAAATCTTTACCCTGCAGAAAACATTTACCCTGTCCTCATATTTTCCTCCCTGTCTTGTAACTTTAAGGATACAAAGCTATTTTGTTGATCTGCAGAGGAACTGGCTCCGATTAGCACAGAACAATGACTTTTTGGTGTCCTGGACAGCACCACGTGGGGAAGGGGAACTCATGTTACAGTGAGATGGACATCAAGCATTGTCCAGAAATCAGCAGGTTTCAGGTCCTAGAGTTGTTTCTCTTTAACTGTGTGTGAGATTGAGGTGAAGTCAATAGAACTAGATGACAGTCTGAATGGGGGGATTGAGAAAGAAGAAATTAAGCATCATTCTCAGCTATTCTGATCTAGTTTTTTATACCAATGAGTGTTTCTATTATATATGTTCTTTTATTTTTTTAGAATCCACATGTAAGTAATAATATACAGTATCTGTCTTTCTCTTTCTTATTTCATTAACCAGAATAACCTCAGGATCTATACATGTTGATGCAAATGGCAAAATTCCACTCTTTTATGGCTGAACAATACCATATATATATATGTGGTGCAGTTGGTAAAGAACCTGCCCGCCAGTGCAGAAGACATAAGAGATGTGGTTTCAATCTCTGGGTTGAAGATACCCTGGAGGAGGCAATGCCAACCCATTCGTACCTTTCCTAGAGAATCCTATGGACAGAGAAGCCTGGCAGGCTTCAGTCCATAATGTCACAAAGAGTGGGATATGACTTAAGCAACTTAATCCTATATATATATATAACATCTTTATCTATATATAACTATATATATATAACTATATAACTATATATATATATATATAACATCTTTATCCAATCATCTGTTGATGGACACTTAGGTTGCTTCCATATCTTGGCAATTGTCAATAACGCTATGAACATAGGGGTACATGAATCTCTTCCAATTAGTGTTTCTGTTTCACAGAAACCTTATTTAAAATGGAGTCGAGAGGAGCTGTCATGCCCTACCATTCCATCTCGATTGCAGATTCATTAGGAAGAGATACCTTGTACCTGCAACAGAAAGGTTAAGATTTTACTACTCAGCAGAAGAATTTCTTGCCTGGCAACAGCCCAGCCAATGAGAGACTGTCACAACTCTTGATGAAAAGATAAGTGGCAATATAACTTGTTATTTGTTTTATTGTTCTAAATTTGTTCACATTTCAAAACCAAGTAAACTATAATAGAGCCAATTCTTGGTATCCACTGAGGATTGATTCAAAGACTTGCTATGTTATACTTAAATCCAAAGATACTCAAGTCCCACAGTCTGTCCTCCTCTCTCTCCATGTCTATTGATTCCACATTCAAGGGTTCAACCAACCTGGAAGAGATTGTAAGTATGCACTTTTTACAACTTACAGTTGGTTAAATCCATGGATGTATTAATAGAATAGCTGATAGCGAAGGCCAACTTTATAATACAGTTAACCTTTGAAAAACAAGGGTTTGAAGAGTGTGAGTTCACTTACAAGTGAATTTTTTTCAAAACATATACTACTATGTCTATAGTTTGCTGAATCTCTGGATGTGAAGTACTGGATAGGAAGGGCAGACTACGTATTTTGACCCTTTAGGGATTTTGGTAACCATAGTGGGTTACTGACAGAGAAGGCAATGGCAACCCACTCCAGTACTCTTGCCTGGAAAATCCCATGGACGGAGGAGCCTGGTGGGTTGCAGTCTGTGGGGTTGCTAAGAGTCGGACACGACTGAGGGACTTCACTTTCATGCACTGGAGAAGGAAATGGCAACCCACTCCAGTGTTCTTGCCTGGAGAATCCCAGGGACAGAGGAGACTGGTGGGCTGCCATCTATGGGGTCGCACAGAGTGGGATACGACTGAAGCGACTTAGCAGCAGCAGCAGCAGCAGCAGTGGATTACTGAACCAATACAGAGGGATGGCTGTATAATACATTGTAAAGATACATATATATGTGGCAGAACTATAGAGGAAAAACAGAGGATTGTTAACAAAATGCAGGATAGAAATTTTCTTGGGAGGCAGGGCCACATGCTTTAAAGATGTTGGTGATTTTTAAACCTTAAACTGGTCAGTGGATACAAGGATGTCATTTCATTATTATCTTTCAAACAATACATTTAGGTCCTCTAAACTCTTCTGTTACATAAAACAGAATGTGTGTAAGCTACATTTCACAATAAAAACAAAGATTTAAAAGAGTCTATTGTCTTGGTCCAGGATTCCCTGGTGGCTCAGTTGGTAGGGATTCTGCCTCCAATGCAAGAGACCAGGGTTTACCCCTGGGTGGGGAAGATCCCTGAGAGAAGGGAAAGGCTGCTCACTTCAGTATTCTTGCTGGAGAATTCCATGGCCAGAGGAGCCTGATGGGCTACAGTCTATGGAGGTCGCAAAGAGTTGGACGTGACTGAGTGACTAACACACATTGTTTTGGTCCAGGTGTCAGAGGCTTAGTCAAAGTGCGTGGGGACTAAGATACTGGGCCAGATTGGTAAATCTATCTTAGAGGCAAAAGGGGCAGGACCCTGAGACTATTTGCATGTGAGTGTTGGGGGTGGGAATCTAAGAGTCGGACACGACTGAGGGACTTCACTTTCATGCATTGGAGAAGGAAATGGCAACCCACTCCAGTGTTCTTGCCTGGAGAATCCCAGGGACAGAGGAGACTGGTGGGCTGCCATCTATGGGGTCGCACAGAGTGGGATACGACTGAAGCGACTTAGCAGCAGCAGCAGCAGCAGCAGTGGATTACTGAACCAATACAGAGGGATGGCTGTATAATACATTGTAAAGATACATATATATGTGGCAGAACTATAGAGGAAAAACAGAGGATTGTTAACAAAATGCAGGATAGAAATTTTCTTGGGAGGCAGGGCCACATGCTTTAAAGATGTTGGTGATTTTTAAACCTTAAACTGGTCAGTGGATACAAGGATGTCATTTCATTATTATCTTTCAAACAATACATTTAGGTCCTCTAAACTCTTCTGTTACATAAAACAGAATGTGTGTAAGCTACATTTCACAATAAAACAAAGATTTAAAAGAGTCTATTGTCTTGGTCCAGGATTCCCTGGTGGCTCAGTTGGTAGGGATTCTGCCTCCAATGCAAGAGACCAGGGTTTACCCCTGGGTGGGGAAGATCCCTGAGAGAAGGGAAAGGCTGCTCACTTCAGTATTCTTGCTGGAGAATTCCATGGCCAGAGGAGCCTGATGGGCTACAGTCTATGGAGGTCGCAAAGAGTTGGACGTGACTGAGTGACTAACACACATTGTTTTGGTCCAGGTGTCAGAGGCTTAGTCAAAGTGCGTGGGGACTAAGATACTGGGCCAGATTGGTAAATCTATCTTAGAGGCAAAAGGGGCAGGACCCTGAGACTATTTGCATGTGAGTGTTGGGGGTGGGAATGTCAAGGATGACTCCTAAGGATTTGGCATAGACTGAGGGGACACAACACGAGGCATTATTTCTTAAAATGAAAGGACTTAAGTGAAGTGAGGCAGAATTTGATCCTGAGTAAGTTCGTAGCGCCTGTGAGATAACTGATAGGAGATGGCTTTAGGCATATGAGCATGTAGGTCTTATTCAGAAGAGAGACAGGGCCTGGAGAACTCAACCAGGAGTCATTAACATGAAGATGACCATGAAGATGGTGCTCGATAAAAGGTAGCACTTAATTAATATTATTACATCATCAAGGTCACAGAAAATGTTGACCCACTGAGTGGGAAGGAAGACTTGGTGGTGGTGGTTTAGTCGCTTAGTTGTGTCCAACTGTTTGTGACCCCATGGATTGTAGCCCATCAGGCTCCTCTGTCTAGGAGATTTCCCATGCAAGCATACTGGAGCACATTACCATTTCCTTCTTCAAGACTGTCCCAACACAGGGATCAAATCTGTGTCTTGCATTGACAGGCAGATTATTTACCACTGAGCTACCTGGGAAGTCCAGAAGACTTGCCACTTGGGAAGTCCAGAAGACTTGCTATACAATTCTGCCCTTTTCATTCTTGCTGAGGAGAAATATCCACTCTTTTACCAAAACCATGTCTTTATTCCCAGCCTAAGGAAAGTGGAAAGCAGGACAGAGAAACCAAGGAAGAAGGAGGAAGGAAACACTGGCTCACCAGATTATATTGCATTTTAAAACAACATATTTCTTGCCTATTAGCATCACATCCTGCTCTCTGTCTGAATAGGCTGCCCAAGTCCCTAAATGTATCTGAATCATGCATAAGCTTCATTTTCCCTTCCTCTTTTCTTTGCTTTTCATTGAGCTCATCCACCCACATCATTGTTTCTCCATGAAAGTCACCATACTCATCTACAAATAAACATTAAGCTCTCAGTTTTGTCTGTCACTGGGAAACATTTGGGGATGAAGACTGCTGAAGAAAAACAAATGGTGCTCTCTCCTACCTGCCAGAATGATTGTTGCCATACCAAAGTTAATGAAAGATTGCCATCAGGTGTCTAAATGCTTTAGTGACCCAAAGGTCAGAGTATGCCTTTATCTGCTGTTGCAAAACCTAATGCAAATTACAGACTCCTAGAGCCAAGGGAGGGAGAGTAAACAACAGATATCATCATGAAACTCCTTCTCCTTCTCCTTTGTCTTGTCTATATTTTCATGCAAATTTTCAAAATACTGATAATGCAATACCTTTTCTGTGGAAAAAAAAATGGGAAATTAAAAGCTCACCTTTTTTCAAAGCTCACAGCAATGTAGTTCTGAAATTTATATATTTTCTAAAGTTATCATTATTAAGAATAATCTCAATTATAAATATATTAACCAAAAACATCATTCCTTTCAAGCAAAAGTAAAATACTATAAAATATTGAAGTGATTTTAACTCTCAGGAAACTGCAATGCTCTACTTCAGTTTCAAACATAATAATTCATTCATTTATGCATTATTCACTTTCACTTTTAATGAACAACTACTCGGTGCTAGAGACTGTTATAGACTCCAGGGAGAAGCAATAGAACAAAAAAGACAGGATCTCTATACTCCTTTTAAAGAGTTTGTATTATAATTGTGGGGCAGGGAGCTGACATGGGAAAGACTGACGTAAGTATAAACAAAGAATCAATTCAATTACAGAGCATGAGAAGTGCTTTGAAACAAAAATAAACAGAGTGGGGACTCAAAGGGCATAGGGATAGAGTGTTCAGGAAAAGGGTCAACCCCTCTAAATGAGGTGGTATAGACATCCCAGAAGGATGGGAATGAGCCATTCAGGTGGTAAGGGAGGTGAGGAATTACTCTTCCAGGCAGTGAGATTTGGAAATGTAAAGGCTCTGGCTGGGAAAACACTTGGCATGTTCACAGATCACAAAGTAAGTCAGTGGTTGGGTTATGTAAAGCAAAGAAGTGAATGCATTTCTAACGCTTTAAGGGTAGTGAAAAGGTTGTATTCAGAACCAATGCAGTACCTTTGGACCCGGGATTCTTACTACTGACCTAAAGCAATAAAACAGCTCGTTATTTTCACCAGCAAAATGAGCTTACTCAGCAACAGCAAACTGCAACTCAGGATATGCAATTTATGGTGAACCACAAGCAAGTCTGGAGAACAAAGGAAAGGACCATTCTTTACAGAGGAGAAAAGGGAGTTGAGAAGGGCTGTTATAAGGAGTCCATTGGAGGAAATTGGGAGTTTGCAGTGACTTTTCGACCAAGTTGTGACAGACTCATTGGCCGGGTGTTTCCAGGCAAGGAAAATTCTTTCTTCCTCCTGCTGAGTAGTAAGATAGTAACCTTCTTTCTGTTGGAGACACAAAATGTATCTCTTCCTATTGGGTCTGCTACTGAGGTGGAGTTGTAGGGAATAATGTCTCCCCCTTCTGGCCTCCTACCTCCATTTTAAACAAGGTTTCTACGAAACAAAAAATACTAATTGGAAAAGATACATGTATCCCAATTTTCATAGCAGCATTATTTATAATAGCCAACATATGGACGTAATCTAAGTGTCCATCAACAGATAAAGAAAATGTGCCATGTATAAATGCAATGGAATACTACTCAGCCATAAAAAGGGACGAAATTTTGCTATTTGCAACAACATGGATCAAGAGTATTTTTATTATGCAGTAAGTCAGACAGATAAAGACAAATACTGTATGTTATCACTTATCTGTGGAATCTAAAAAGTAAAAGAATGAACATAACAAAATCAATATGACTCACAGATAACCAACTAGTAGTTACCAGTGAGGAGAAAGAAAGGGGAGGTAGAGGATTAAGAGGTACAAAATACTATGGATAAAATAAATGAACTACAGGGATATATTGTATAACCCAGGGAATATAGCCAATATTTCATAATAAAAAAACTTTAAATGGAGTATAATCTATAAAAGTATTGAATCACTATGCTATATACCTAAAACTAATACAATATTATAAATCCTTTGTACTTCAATTTAAAAAATTGTATCCACAAAAATAAATACATAAATAAGATTTCTGTGTCTTAATTTTCACATTACCCACTTGTGAGCAATCTGAGGGAAAAGCTGCGACAATCTGGTGGCTGTTTTGATTTCTTTTTTGTTGCCTCTGTCCTATGGCTGATTGAGTTTACCTATGCAATGTTTTCCAAATCCCACCCAAGGCTCCTGGCCTAATTTAGGCCTTCACCGTTTTTCACCTGGCCTGGTGAAGAAACTCTGAGCTCTGGAGTCCTGCTGTTCCTTTGGTCCTTCAGGCGCAAGTTTTTCCAGTCTGCTGCAAAGTTAGCTCGTTAAGGTACCTCTGACCAGGCCACTCCAACTCAGACAACCTCAGAAGCTCCCAGATGCTCGGACTGCTGGACCTACAATGAAAGGACTCTCACAGTCTAGCCCCAATTTGCATTTCCTGCTTCACCTCCTGTATTAGTCTCCTAGGACAGCACGAACAAAGTACCACCGACAGGCTGACTTTAACAACAAATTTTATTGTACCACAAGTTTGTGGAAGAGTTGGTTCCTTTTGAGGGCTTTGGGAGAAGGATCTGTTCCAGCCTCTTTCCTTGACATATAGCTGGCTGTCTTCTCCCCGAGCTTCTTTGCATCACTCTCTCTGTGTGTGTCCAGATCTCGTCTTAGAAGGACACCAGCCATACTGGGCT
This sequence comes from Madoqua kirkii, assembly GCA_006408675.1. Taxonomy (NCBI): domain Eukaryota; kingdom Metazoa; phylum Chordata; class Mammalia; order Artiodactyla; family Bovidae; genus Madoqua; species Madoqua kirkii. The sequence goes on along the minus strand of SJYC01086793.1, from coordinate 52,085 downwards.
AGGTCCAGCCGAATGAGCTGGTTTCAACTCGGTTACTTCTGTAAGCACTCTCACACTAAGTCCCTTTCTAAACTACTGAGGGTCACAGCTTCTACATATGTATTTGGGGGAAAACACAGTTCAACTCATAACACCTCCCATCTCCCGACCAATATTTTTTCATCCTACGCTCTGCTCCCATTTAACATTCAGGTCCCCAAATCATCCTATATCCTTTGATACCACCAGGGGTCTCTTGACTCTTTTCTTTCTGCATATGGAACATCCTTCATATCTTATTCAATAAGGTGAAAACTTACTCACCAAAATAAGCCAGTCTCAAAAGTTATGACCTCTATCCTTATCTTCCCCACAATGCACACGTTTCTACAGTTGGAAGAAATGGCCTCTCCCCCTTGTGTTTTCGTACCAGTTGGTTCATAGCCAGACATGACTTGAGATGCATTGTATTAATTAGTTTGGGTACTCATAACACCTCCCATCTCCCAACCAATATTTTTTCATCCTACGCTCTGCTCCCATTTAACATTCAGGTCCCCAAATCATCCTATATCCTTTGATACCACCAGGGGTCTCTTGACTCTTTTCTTTCTGCATATGGAACATCCTTCATATCTTATTCAATAAGGTGAAAACTTACTCACCAAAATAAGCCAGTCTCAAAAGTTATGACCTCTATCCTTATCTTCCCCACAATGCACACATTTCTACAGTTGGAAGAAATGGCCTCTCCCCCTTGTGTTTTCGTACCAGTTGGTTCATAGCCAGACATGACTTGAGATGCATTGTATTAATTAGTTTGGGGTGCATCCATCTCCCCAGATAGAGTGTGCTGAGCTGCTCCATGCCTTCTATGTAATAAATCATCAATAAATGCTTAACGGACCACACTGCATGGCATTGCTTTTACTCTTACTCGCTTGGTTTTCTCTTTAGAAACATTTTTGTTGGAGACTTTTGACAGTGACAAATGGCATTATCAAAATAATAATGGAGACAGTGTGATGGATCATGTGTCAGACTCTACAGTTTCTTTTATATATGAAGTATTGACCAGCTGTGTGATTGAGGAAAATAAAAGTATTATCTATTGGATGAGTGGTTGGACTTGACAACCTTTAAGCTCTCTTCTCCACTCCCAACATGTTATGATAGAATTTTCAGTTGGATTTGAATACCTGTTTAATTACTAACCCATCCCAGACCTCCCATAAACAATACTTTATTACCTAGCTTTTAAAGATGCAATGAATAATAATCCAAAGCATTAACCAATGAATAAAGGTATCCCATGGTCAAATGAGTTTGACTAAAGCTAAATTACAAATCTCCCTCTTGAAGACAACAATGATGTCAATATATTAAAGACTGAAAAATCCAGCAGCAAAGAAGACTTTTTAAATGTGTTCCAATATTTTTCTCACATATTTGATTATATAAAATTATATATATACAAATAAATAATGAATAAATTTATAAAGTGTTTCAGTTCAGTTCAGTCGCTCAGTCCTGTCCAACTCTGTGCGACCCCATGAACAGCAGCACGCCAGGCCTCCCTGTCCATCACCAACTCCCAAAGTCCACCCAAACCCATGTCCATCGAGTTGGTGATGCCATCCAACCATCTCATCCTCTGTCATCCCCTTCTCCTCCTGCCTTCAATCTTCCCTAGCATCAGGGTCTTTTAGAATGAGTCAGCTCCTTGCATCAGGTGGCCAAAGTATTAGAGTTTCAGCTTCAACATCAGTCCCACCAATGAACACCCAGGACTGATCTCCCTTAGGATGGACTGGTTGGATCTCCTTGCAGTCAATAGATCTCAGGAGTCTTATCCAACACCACAGTCCAAAAGCATCAATTCTTCAGCACTCAGCTTTCTTTATAGTCTAACTATCACATCCATACATGACCACTGGAAAAACCATGGCCTTGACTAGACAGAACTTTGTTGACAAAGTAATGTCTCTGCTTTTTAATATGCTGTCTAAGTTGGTCATAACTTTCCTTTCAAGGAGTAAGCATCTTTTTCATGACTGCAATCACCATCTGCAGTGATTTTGGAACTCCCCAAAAATAAAGTCTGACACTGTTTCCACTGTTTCCCCATCTATTTGCCATGAAGTGATGGGACCAGATGCCATGATCTTCGTTTTCTTTAAGCCAACTTTTTCACTCTCCTCTTTCACTTTCATCAAGAGACTCTTTAGTTCTTTACTTTCTGCCATAAGGGTGGTGTCATCTACATATCTGAGGTTATTGAGATTTCTCCTGGCAATCTTGATTCCAGCTTGTGCTTCTTCCAGCCCAGAGTTTCTCATGATGTACTCTGCATATAAGTTAAATAAGCAGGGTGACAATATACAGCCTTGACGTACTCCTTTTCCTATTTGGAACCAGTCTGTTGTTCCATGTCCAGTTCTAACTGTTGCATCCTGACCTACATACAGGTTTCTCAAGAGGCAGGTCAGGTGGTCTGGTATTCCCATCTGTTTCAGAGTTTTCCACAGTATAAAGTGTTTATTTTCATGTAAATATGTATGTATATTTACATATAGTATAAAATACATGTTTTGTATGTAAATATAGGCATAAATGCAGATAGATATATAGATAGAAATATTGTAAATAGGCATTTGATCACAAGAAACTCCTGCCTGTGAAGCCAACTTTAGGAAAAGTGGACCCAACAACATTTATTGACGTATGAGTTTTCCACAGTATAAAGTGTTTATTTTCATGTAAATATGTATGTATATTTACATATAGTATAAAATACATGTTTTGTATGTAAATATAGGCATAAATGCAGATAGATATATAGATAGAAATATTGTAAATAGGCATTTGATCACAAGAAACTCCTGCCTGTGAAGCCAACTTTAGGAAAAGTGGACCCAACAACATTTATTGACGTAAATAATTTTTTAAAAGGCTGTTTTATTACAAGTAGTCATTTATATATATTTTTAATACTATATGCTTATATTTTTCCCCCAGTATACACATACATGGATTCAAGGGAGTAAAATAAAACTCATTTCTCCACCTAAATCCTCCTTAAAGATATAACAGCAAGAGTCCTGAATTTCTGAATACAAGGTAAAATTCGTGATTATAATTTCAAGATAAAATTGTTAGCACGTTAGGTAACAGATTCTCGTAATATTTGCTCAGCAGACATTGTGATTTTGGAAGAGCTTTACATTAGATCTCTGACTCATGAGAATTTTGCAAATGATGATTGTGATAATCAATTTTGACTGTCAATTTGACTGGCTCTAGCCCCAGGTTATTCAATCAAACACTAATCTAGGTGTTGCTCTGAAAGTATTTTGTAGATGAGATAGACATCCATGATCAGTTGACTTTAAGTAAGAGACTTTGTCTGAGATAATCTGGGTGGACCTGCTTTAATCCATTGAAAGATTTTAATTGCAGCTGAGGCCTCCCTGATAAAGTGCAAGGTGTACATGTGTCATCAGCTTCCACTTGAGTCCATGGATTCCAGCAGGGCCTTCCTGATGGCCCACCTTATGGACTTGAGACTTGCCTAGACAGTCCCCACAACTGCATCAGCCTGTTCTTTGCAATAAATCTTTTAGTATGTATCTTCTACCAGGTCTGCTTCTCCGAATAAGCATTGATTGATACCAAGGTAATGCGTCTTCTATGACCACCACCCTACACTTTATTTTGCTTTTTTTGATCAGGAGACTTTGAAGGGCAGGGAGCAAGTCTCATTCATCTTGATGCCCAGTACTCACAGGATTTGGCAGACTAGAGCTCAGTAAATATACACTGACTAAAGTAATTAATCAACATAGACCAAACCCATGGCAAAGACATTTAAATAGGCTTTTCTGTGCCTCTGTATGGTTTTGTAATAACCCACTGAGGTCATATTTTTGTGGTTTTGCTGATAAAGGAAAATAATTCTATTTTTCTCTATCCTTCTGTGGAATGAAAGAAAAATATAAAAGCACCATAAACACAAGCCTCAGCTAATTATTAGGGAAATTACATGGAGCAAGCACAACAAACAAAATAGTTTCAAGGGTAATAACACTGTGACATTTTATATAACTATATACTTTTGTAGCAGAAAGCTTTCTTTCCAACTGTATGATAAAAATTCATAATTTTGTAAATAAGACTAATTTCTTATCACCCTCTAAAATGCAGGTGTATCATCAGGGGAAAACCTAGAGTTTCAAAGGGACTGTGTTGGTAAGAAAGAAAGAAAAATAGTATAATTTTCATCGAATGTTTATGTCATAGATGCTGCCCTGGATTGGTTTGCATTCACAACAAAAATATCCTCCTTCAACAAGAGGTCTTGTGATTGTGATGAAGTGAAATAGGCTTATGAATGTGCAGAGGATGTGTGTGTGAGGGTGTGGAAGATAAATAAATGTTGTTCAAGAAAAGAGAAATTAGGAAAATAATTCACAGTAGAGTTCTACTATATGATAACTTTGGTGATATTGAGAGAGACTGAAATAAGTTATGCATTTTATTCATGTAATCTTTACAGTCCCATGAGTTAGGTTTTGCTTGTGGTATTTCCCAGATGAGGCTTAGATAGGTTGGGATGATAATCGCAGAGTCGGACACAACTTAGTCACTGAACAACAACCACCAGTTAGTTAAAAAGGCAAGATGTGAATTCAGGGCTGACTCTGAGATTGATGCTCTTTTCACTACGTAAATGTTTTCCTTACATTTCATTGCACTTTATACTTGATAAGCTCCTTAATATATGTTTGGGTTGCAGCTCACGCATGCTCAGTCGCTTCAGTCATGTCTGACTCTTTGCTACCCCATGGGGCCCTGCCAGGCTCCTCTGTTCATGGGATTCTCCAGAGAAAAGTACTGGAGTCGGTTGCCAGGCCCTCCTCTAGGGGATCTTCCCAACCCAAGGTTAGAACTTGTGCCCTTTTGGTCTCCAGCATTGCAGGTGGATTCTTTCTTTTTACTGTTTAGCCACTGGGAAATGTGGATTAGGTGTTACCAAAAAACCACACACTATGTCCCATGCCCGTCTCTTAAGAAAAGAGAAAAATAAGTTAGATGGAGAACAACTATCCCTTTTATTATAAGTAAAAGTGGAAGAGAAAAACCAGCTGAAATGGGCATCCACGTTAGAGTTTCCCAATTCTGACCCCCAAATCTGGATATGGGAAGACCACATAAGGGATAATGTAGACAAGCAGATCAGACACTGTTATGCAGAACTTTTGGACCACATGCCTTCTGCTTTATTAGTAGGTAGATTCAGAACTCCAGCCCATCCTTCAGAAACCAGGCTTAGCCTCTGATTCACATGTGCTAGCCAAATGGAAGAGCAAAGCAGAAACAGTCATCCTGTTGGCAGGCAGAGCCAAAGGGAGAAACCAGAAATGGATTCAGCTCTGAATATCCACCCTCTTTCCAATCTCAGCAGTCAAAGTCACACTTCTCCACGGGAGAGGAGTGAGTGAGTCATAAAGATCAGAAGCATACCTTCTGAAATGTCCCCTCGGGTAAGAGTGGTGGAGCCCCACTCCACCAGCACTCCTCACCTTGCTAGTTACAGAAATGTAAGCAGTGAGAATTGAGGCCCTTTCTAATATCTTTCAACCATGTCAGTCGGAATGTAGCTGCCTTACTGGATGCAGATAAGGGAGCAATGGAAGAGGAGCATCTCATCTGGGCCCATCTTACTCCCACTTTTATGAGGTGGTTCCCCTTACCACTGCCTCTTTGGAAAAGCAGGAGGACAGCTAAGATTTTCCTTAGACAAGGCTCTGAAATTACATATTTTTTTTTTTAAATTCATTAGTTAAGCACCAAAGTCAAGTACCACCCATGGTTGCAAATTCATTTCTTAGTCTATTTATCATCCAAGTTTTTGCCCAGTAAATTATTCTACATGGCTTCCCAGAACTATACAATGTATATTATTTTCCTAAGGCTGCCAAAACAAGTAACCACAGAGAGACTGGGTGATTTAAAAAAATATTTTTTTTTTCTCAAAGTTTTAATGATGGGAGTCTGAAGACAATCAGAGCCATGCTCCATCTGAAACCTATGCAGGGAATTCTTTGCTTCTTCTAGCCTCTGGTGTTTGCTGACAATCCTTTAAGTTCCTTGGCTTACAGATACTCAACCCCAATCATTCTCTCCATAGCTGACTTCTCCACTTGTAGGTTTGTGTCTTTACATGGTGATCTCTCTCCTTTAGTCTTTTCTTCCTGTTATAAGGATACAGTTCAGTTCAGTTCAGTTCAGTCGCTCAGTCGTACCCGACTCTTTGCGACCCCATGAATCGCAGCACGCCAGGCCTCCCTGTCCATCATCATCTCCCGGAGTTCACTCAGACTCATGTCCGTCGAGTCCATAATGCCATCCAGTCATCTCATCCTCTGTCATCCCCTTCTCCTCCCGCCACCAATCCCTCCCAGCATCAGAGTCTTTTCCAATGAGTCAACTCTTCACAAGAGGTGGCCAAAGTACTGGAGTATCAGCTTCAACATTATTCATTCCAAAGAAATCCCAGTCCTGATCTCCTTCAGAATGGACTGGTTAGATCTCCTTGCAGTCCAAGGGACTCTCAAGAGTCTTCTCCAACACCGCAGTTCAAAAGCATCAATTCTTCAGTGCTGAGCCTTCTTCACAGTCCAACTCTCACATCCATACATGACCACAGGAAAAACCATAGCCTTGACTAGATGGACCTTAGTCGGCAAAGTAATATCTCTGCTTTTGAATATGCTATCTAGGTTGGTCATAACTTTCCTTCCAAGGAGTAAGCATCTTCTAATTTCATGGCTGCAGTCACCATCTGCAGTGATTTTGGAGACCCAAAAAATAAAGTCTGACACTGTTTCCACTGTTTCCCCATCTATTTCCCATGAAGTGATGGGACCGGATGCCATGATCTTCGTTTTCTGAATGTTGAGCTTTAAGCCAACTTTTTCACTCTCCTCTTTCACCGTCATCAAGAGGCCCTTTAGCTCCTCTTCACTTTCTGCCATAAGGGTGGTGTCTTCTGCATATCTGAGGTTATTGAGATTTCTCCCAGCAATCTTGATTCCAGCTTGTGTTTCTTCCAGCCCAGTGTTTCTCGTGATTATTCTGCATATAAGTTAAATAAGCAGGGTGACAATATACAGCCTTGACGTACTCCTTTCCGTATTTGGAACCAGTCTGTTGTTCCATGTCCACAATCGTATTAAATTAAGTGCCTATTTTATTGCACTATATGAGGCTTCCCTGGTGGCTCAGATGGCAATGAATTTGCCTGAAATGCATGAGACCTCGGTTCAATCCCTGGGTATGGAAGATCCCCTGAGAAGGAAATGGCAACCCACTTCAGTATTCTTACCTGGAGAATCCCATGGACAGAGGAGCCTGGCAGGCTACAGTGGGTTGCAAAGAGTTCGACGGGACTTTCACTTTTACTTTCTTTCACTGTATTATACCTCTTCTTAACTTAACCAGCCATATCTGCACTGACTGTATTTCCAAATACGTTTTGTCTTCTGAGTACTGAGAGTTAGAACTTTAACACATATTTTGGAGGGACACAATTCAGCCCATAATACAAAGTCATCACATGAATACCTAAAAGTGCTAAGATACTACAACATCAGCAACCCATCCAAAAGATCCAGATATGAACAAATATTTACATTCTTAGAGAAAAATTAAGGCTTCAGAATCAAATGTTCTTGCTTTGTTCAATGATATGACAATGCTGTTCTTGCTTTGTTCAATGATATGACAATGTAAAACTCCTGAAATTAGGGTCCCAAATTTATCTCATTCTGCTGCATCTCCACCAGAACATCTATGTTGTGTTCCTCCAGGAGTCCTCCAGCACAACCAGGAATGAAGGTGATCCTCCATTGATTGTTCACAACAAAGAATTAGTTCAATACAGTTTCTTTTGTGTTTTTCTTTCTCAAAAGTCTGAAGAATTTGTAGGACACGCAGATAATTACAATACCCCCAAGTCCACATAATTTAGAGAACAAGACAAACCCCAGTAAAAAGCAAGGTTAATTCTCCCAACTCAGCATGGGTACAATCCTAATAAAGAAGCAAAAATCCTAATAAGTGAAGACATCCAAGTGAAGGAGGAGAGTGAGTGGTAGATTACGTCTATGTTTGATGCTTTCTAGCAGGTCCACTACTTATAACTATGGAACCTGGAGCAATAAGACATATAAATGGAGGCCTTCATACCACTGCTTAAACGTTCAAAAGTTATAGATCAAGTTAACAAGCTATGAAATACAATATGTTCTATCCTCCTACCTAGACAAAAATATAACCTGGAAGTCAAATTAGAATTTATAACTCTCAGACTTTTCTGTGTTCTTATTCTAATCATCTTTTTAAGAGCATTAGACCCTTTGATCACGGAGTTAGTCTCACCAGTTTCCTCTAATTTATTTTCAGTTTTTGGATCTACCTCAGTCCCTCTGTTTCCAGAGCTACTGCACACTTTGCCTGAGTTCTGGTTCCAAGTTCTTCTAAAATATTTTCAGTTTGGGTTATTTGCTCTTTCAGGTCTTTGCACTGTTCCCACATTCACCTGCCTCCCGAGAGAAAACAGTCTAGATAAAACTCATCTTTGGTAAATTTGTGGCCTTTAGATTTGTGATGGCAACTTTTTCTCCTTCTTTGTTCACAGAAACTTTTCCCATGGTTCAAGAACACTACTCATCTCGACCTGTTTATCAATAAAACGCACTACTCTTCCAGGATTGAAGCAAGTGTCCAGGCATCTTGAACAAAAACCATCGTCAGAGTGTTCATAATTGACAAGTCCAGAGCCAAAGTGGAGTAACGTGATGGAAAGGTGGGGAGAATTAACTGTTCTATGACTCTGTGAAAAATCTACACACAGCCAAGATGCATGTCTTTCAGAGTCCCATAATCAACCCTCTTTACAGGTAGTTCATAGAAAAGAGAGTGAGAGAGAAAAGAAATGGAATAGGGGCAGCTAATTTCGTATCCTTTATAGGCTCACATCTAACAATCAGTCTTTTGCCTGTTCCAGTAGAACTTAGCTGCCCTTTGCATTTTCAAGTCCTGTTCTGAAGTTCTAAGTGAGAACACAATAAAAACAACGACAATAAAGATATTGTGATAAATACTGATAGGGAAAAGGTAAGCATGCTGCAGATCTGCTCATTTGAAGTGAGCTTTAAGGAGAAATAAAAATAGCCTTTTCCTTATAATCTAATCTCTTTCTCAGTTAAGCCTGAAAGGTCAAAGCCAGTTTTTTTTTTTTTTTTTTTTTAAACTTTTTAAATACTTTATTCTACATTACAATACTGTATTGGTTCAAAGCCAGTTTTAAAAGTCAGTTCATTCAATCCCCAGGTAACTAGGTCCAGCATGGTCCAGGTGAGTTTCAACAACAAAAACAACAATAAAGATACACAATTTTAAAATGTTGCTCATTGTTCTCTCTGGTCCTTACTCTCACACACACACAAAAAGAGGTGTGGTGGCAGACGGGGTGGCAGGTGGGGGTGTGTTCAATTCCTTCCAAAGAAGTAAGAGAGGTTGAAGGAATAGTCAGCATTGTCCACTTACATCATGACAGTCTCTCTTGTGGTTTTACAGGTGAGAAAACCTCAGGCCTTTGCATCACAGGCTGAACCACATTGATTTTACTGAGGATGAGCGAAGATCTGCACTGGTACTTTGAGATAAACAAGAACAAAGGAAGGATTTTTATTCCCCTCAAGATTTATTTTGCAGGAAAGAGAATAGTTCTAAATGATGGCCCTTTCTGGTTCTGAGAATATATGAATTTAAGGTTATCAATTTTTCTGAACCAAGACAATAACAATTAGGTTACCTTGGAAATTCCTCTATGAGTAAGTGAAATCATTCAACTGGAGGAGTGGACAAGACATCAGGGAGAAAGGAACACTTGAAATAGGACAGAGCTGACTGAAGTCTATATTCTTTGACTCATGCAACTATTTCTCTATAATTCAACTTATTTTGCTCAAAAGCCCCAACTCCTACCTTTTGGGCGGCAATGGATTCAATTTGATAATCTCCAGGTCCATCCATGTTGCTGCAAATAGCATTATTCCATCCTTTTTAATGGCTGAGTAATATTCTACTGTATAAATGTACCAAATCTTCTTTATCCATTCACCTGTTGATGGACATTTAGGTCGCTTCCATATCTTGGCTATTGTAAATAGTCCTGCAATGAACACTGGGATGCATGGATCTTGTCAAATTATGGTTTTCTCTGGGTATAGGCCTAGAAGTGGGATTTCTGGGTCATATGGTAGCTCTATTTTTGGTTTTTTAAGGAACCTCCGTATTTTTCTCCATAGTAGCTGTGCCAATTTACATTCCCACCTGCAACGTAGGAAAATTCCCTTTTCTCCACACCCTCTTCAGCATTTATTGTCTGTGGGTGGGATGAAGGGAGAGTAAGAACTAGAGTTTGACTTCAGTTTAGGTTTAAATAATACTATAAAGAGCCATGATTATATAGTTTATTCAATAAACTAGGAGCAACTATTAAAATGTTTAGCTTTGTGAGCAATGTAATGAACCAAGTCTGGGGGAACAAAACTTACTGAAACAGTTCCCCATAGGAACTCAGAATAGATGTGACTTTGGGGGAAAAAAATCATAATTTACAGAAATAATATATGAACAAAGAAGCACTGCATTCTAGAAAATATCCCTTTCCAAAACCTGAACTAATAAATTTTACCCAAAAGACCATAGAACTCTCTCAAGTAAAAACTGTTATTTATATCATTAGGCATACACATAGTCTTGAGAAGTACAAGACACATCGAGACTTTTTTTTAAAGAATATTAAATATAGGTCATTCACAAATTCCCCTGACTGATCACACCAAATGTGTTCAAGTTATGCTTCGATGACTTACACTCCGACAGCCTGGCGTGACTTCCGAGGGGCAGCAGCTGAGATGTGCTTTAAAAATAGATTTTCTTTAATTGGATTCCAAATCAATTAAAATCCCATTAGGAACATAATTGTAGTGATACAAATCATAAAATGATATCTTTTAAAATAAACTAAAATCCAGGGGGTTCTGGTGTAATTATGACTTGATACACATAGACAGCATCATACTTTTCAGTCACCACCTGCCCAGATGCAGGTAGATGTTTCCATTACTGAAGAAGGAAAAATTGGAAAAGTGTGTCAGCTGCAGATATGGGCACCAATAAAATGTATAGATCCCCACTGGTTCACTTGTAAGAAAATCAAAAACCTTGTAGATATTTCATCATGGTTTTGCACACATTCTACATCCTTTGTATCAACTAATTAACCAGTAAGAACGTACTGAGCAACACCCACTACTACTTACTTCTACCCATTATTCAAGATCCAACTCACATCCTGTTCTTTCAACAAAGCTAAGCCACTTTCCTCAGCTACAGTTATCAGTTGGCTCTTTAGAACAAGGATGATACAGTCCTTCGGCTCTTATCACTTCAAAATTCTCTTTAACAAAGACTTGGTCCTTGTTCTCAAAGGGTGGTTACATACCAGCAGCAGCAGCAGCATCCCCTGGGAGCTTGCCAGAAATCACGGTCTCAGGCCCCACTCAGAGCTACTGGATCAGAGGAGCAGTGTGACAAGATGCTCAGGTGGTTTGTCTAGACATTAAAGTTCAAGAAGCAGTTGTATACTTTGCCTTGTCCTTAGTGGAGTGCCTTGGAAAGAACTAATTCTCAATGTACAATTTTAAATAAATTCTTTTTAAATTCTGATGTATTAGCAAAATTACATTAAAAAATTGAGCCCATTTTTTCTATATTAAGGGCATCCTTCGCTTCTGAGTGGTAAGAATTAAATGAGACAATTACATATAATGTGCTTATACAAGGCAATTACATTTAAAGCATTTAGAGTGCCTATCATTGAGCTTATTAAATGTTACTTAATAACATCATTATCTGGACTCTTTTGCCAATTGGTTTCTTTACCCATATAGGCATGATCTCCCTATTTTGGTCGATGTATTCCAATATAACTTGGTTGAATTTTGCTTTCATTTTAAAAGGAGGGAAATGACACAATATTGCAGAATCATTATTTTAAAAACCAGTGGAAAAGGCAATGGAAACATGAACTTTTTCTCTTGTAGCAGATGACTGTGAGCCTTAATGTGAGGAATACAATTATTATGATCATTGTATAGAACATTTAAGTAGCCACAGGGTATCTGAGAAAATTCAGAGCCCATAGATGATATATCTTCTAACCAGCATAGTGCTACAAAAATTATTTTTGTGAGGGAATGGGAGAAATCTTCCTTCAACCAAAGGAAATTTCAATTTTCAGTCATCACCTTGTCAATCTTGCTCTTAAAAATCTCTTTAGAAGAAGATATTTAGGAGAAGAAAAAAAAAACTTTGTGTTAGAAAAAGTAGACAGTTTCTGGAATGAGTCTTGAAGTAAAAGCCCATATAGAAATGAAGTACATAGTTTAATTGTCCTTTTATCAGATTGGGGGTGGGTGTGCCTGATAAGATTCCCTTCAGCAGCCTATTGACTCTTTCAACCTTGCCTCTTGAAACCTTTCTGAACACAGGAGCTGATACTGCAGTTTTATATTTATAATGATTAATTAATTCTGCACTAAGCAATGTTCTTGACTGCAAGAACAAAATCCACTTTAGAAGGCCTAAATGACAGCTTGCCTAAAATAATTAACACTCATACTGAACGAATTGAAATGTTCTTCCTCTACCTATGCAGATTTCAGCAATTTAATTACTAGTGTTTCTAATTGTTCTAGAATTATAATAAAAATAAAGAGAGTTTGATAAAACAATAGTGTTGGTTGCCCAGTCATGTCCATCTCTCTGCGACCCCATGGATTGTAGCCCACCAGGCTCCTCTATCCAAGGAATTCTCCAGGCAAGAATACTGGAGTGGGCTGCCATTTCCTTCTTCAGATAAAGCCATGGGGTCAATGAGAAAAATCAACCAAGGAATAGGAAATGAAAAAACAACATGTAAATGTGGACACACTTTAAATTATTATACACTCAGCAGGCACAAACAGTTTGGTTGGCTGAACTACAAACAAAAAGATGGTGCCGATGATGGTCTAGGTTTGGAGAGAAAGCTCTGAGAACACCATTGCAACCCTCTGAAACTAGCAACTCCCTGGCACCCCAGTGAAGTATTATGTAACTGTGGCTTCTGAATGTCAGAGATTTAGCATTTCCTTGAAGCTCCTTGGCCCTTACTGTCAGCTTTGACTATTATCTAGTTCATCATGGGACTTTAAAATCTCCAAATTTAAGAGTTCTGACATCTGGTTCGTGTGACTTAAGCAAGTAAAAGAGGCAGAAGCATGTGATACTGCCTCTTGCCTTTTCCTGTGAGTCTCTGAGTAGAGTTCATAAAATTACCCTACAAGTGGAAGCTTTCAACCGAAGCAAGCTCAGGGTAGTGCCTGTCAGATTAGGTCTCTATAAAGTGACAGCTTTGCTGATAAAACACTTTGATGGCATCCTCACACTTTTCACTCTCAGTTTCATATTCCCTAAATATGTAGTAAATGAAATCTAAATATTTCCTTCTGTTCTCCATAAAATTGTCACTACCTTTTAAAAGTTGCTTTGAAAAAGGTAAAAGCAACTGAGTTCCTATTTTGAGTGAACAAATCATTTTTTTTTCTTAAAAGCAAAATAATATAGACTCTTCTTTTCTTTGTAGATTTAGCCAGTGTAGTCCAGAATTTCACTGACAGGATTGATTCATAAAATCTTTGATCACATTTTCCTTTTTGTTAGTTATACTGTGGCAATCTTGCTGTGGCTAGCAACTTCAATGCCTTTCACAGCTTGGAGAATTATCCAAATTGACAGAGCCGTTGTCTAAAGCTCCCCAATCCAATGTGGTAACTGCTCGCCTCTTGTGGATTTCAATCACTATTTGAAATGTGGCTAGCTCCCTTTAGGGGCCTCCCTGGTAACTCAGTCTCTAAAAGACCACTTGCAATGCAGGAGACCCAGGTTCAGTCCCTGAGCCAGAGAAGATCCCCTGGAGTAGCAAATAGCAACCCACTCCAGTATTCTTGCCTGAGAAATCCTGTGGACAGAGGAGCTTGGCGGGCTACCGTCTATAGGGTCGCAAAGATTCAGACATGCTTTAGCAACTAAACTGCCAGCACAGGCCACCATTGGGATGAGCTAGAAGTATAAAATGCATAATGGATTTCAAAGACCAAGCACAGGAGGAAAAAACAGCATATAAACTCATTAGTCATCTCCCATACATGGTTGAGTCAAAATATTTTAGATATATCAAGTTTGAAAAATAAAATTAATTTCACTTTCTTTTTTAAAGAACACCAACATTTAAAGGAAAATAATTTTATTATTTACTTATTGATTTTTGGCTATGCTGGGTCTTCACTGCTGTGCCAGCTTCTCTAGTTGTGGCAAGTGGGAGCTACTCTCTAGTTGCGTGGGAGGTTCTCACCGCGGTGCCTTCTCCTGCGCTCTAGGTACACAGGCTCGGGAGCTGAGCACAGGCACAGTTGCCCCGAGGTATGTGAAATTTTCTTTGCATTGGCAGGCAGATTCTTAACCACTAGATCACCAGGGAAATCCTCACTTCTGTTTTTTTTTTTTTTAACTTGTTTTAAAGTGACTACTAGATAATGTTAAATCACACCTGTCTCTTATTTTGAAGGTTCACATTCTATTTCTATTGGACAATAGTGGTATGAAGAGAGCTATACACTCAATATTTTACAAACTCCACCTCTGTATGTTCTTAGTACAGAAAGACAGTAGACCTAGGAATCTAAGAATCAAGGATTTAGACCCTCTTTCTGGGATTTTCTATCAATGAAAATCAGAATACTCACTTTTCAGAGTTACTGTAAACAATAAATAAATAAGCTCTCAAAGGGTCAAAGGTAATGCCTGGCAATGCTGTGGAAGAAAGAGTTTGAGTTTGTCTCACTGACAGAATAACACCTTGGAATATGTGCCTCTTCCCAGCATCATGGTTTTGGGTCAGGTAACCTCCCAGCATCAATTTTTTTCACCCACGAAAGAAAGTGATGACACAGCCTTGCCAGGTCGTCATGGTGACAGCACAGGGCTCAATGAATAGAGGTCATTATTAACAGTCTCCATAAACACAATTATATTCCTTTTGCTTTCTGCAGTTTGCTGCTTAGCAGGTGCCAGGGATGGTTTTAACGAATTTCAGATGCATTGTACAATTTAGTCCTCCACCAAGACCACAATGATGGTAACAGCTGCAGATTGCAGAGACTTGCCCAGGCACTAAGCAAAGTGCCTCACTGTGTCACCTTACAACCTCACTGGTAAGGAAAATGGAGACAAAAAGCATTATTAGACACACTTTACAGATGAGAATATTGAGACTCAGAGAGGCTGTCATCTCCTAAAGTCCCAAAGTAGGAGACAGAGCTGAGCGTCAAATGTGTTGGTTTTAAGTTGTTCTCTCGATCACTGCAACACTGAGTCTGCCAGCATCCTCTCTCCCTTCATGGCCTTGTCCTCCTGCCCTTTTTCCTTTCCTTCCTCATCTTTTCCTTCCTCCTTCCCACCCTATTCTTCCTTTCTCTATGTCTCCTTTTCTCTCTCCAGTCACTTTCAAGGTGCCTCTTCAGACGTGAATACATTTTCTTTTTCTTCCAGCAATGTCTAGTTCAGTGGATCAAATAACTGTTTAAATTTTCTTAAGCATCTCTATCAAAACCATCTCTGTCTGTGATGCTGTTGTACTTTTACTGGTAAATTAAGATGTGGTGTGTTACTGTTTCTCTAACATATTACAGGGGCTTCGTGCTGCCATGCAGGTGCCTCTGGAGTTGCAGTCACTGACTGTCAGAGGTCCAGGCAAAACAGTCACAGTATAAGGGGCTTCTCTGGTGGCTCAGAGGTTAAAGTGTCTCCAATGCAGGAGACCCAGGTTCGATCCCTGGGTTGGGAAGATCCCCTGGAAAAGGAAATGGTAACCCACTCCAGTACTCTTGCTTGGAGAATCCCATGGACAGAGAAGCCTGGTAGGCTACAGTCCATGGGGTCGCAGAGTCGGACACGACTGAGTGACTTCACTTCACCTCACTTTACAGCATAAGACAGAGAATCCAGCTCTCAACAGCATATTGGACATCATCGAATGTCTATGTTTTACACCACCACCATCATCATTTCTACATTTTATAAACAAAGTAATTCTACCCCAGAAAGATTTTGACTTGATTTTCACTTTCATATAACTATTTGGCCATTAAGGTCTACAGTTAATCCTATGTTCTTTATATTACACTAGTCTATACTCCAAGCTTAATTACCTTTAATAAATAGCTAAAATCCTATTTTTAAATTGAAAATTCCATTCAAGAAAAGAAAATCCAGGGAAAGCAAAGCAATATTAAAATTTTTGTGGCTGAAATCCATTATTACTTTTTTGCCTACATTGTTATATTACTATATCTATATTACTATCTAATTATCTATATTACTCTTTATGTATATCTCCTGACCCTATTTTAAACTATTCCCTTGTCCCATAGCCAAGCCTTCCTTTGCTCCAAACTTTAGAGCGGAAAAGAGCAAACTGCCTTTCTCCAAGGCTTGACCTTTCAGCCTCCAATGGAAAATTGGTCACTTCGTTTCAGAGCTACAAATCCACCTGCCTAGTGTTATACAAATCAAAACAACAAAGTTATCAAGTCTGGCTAATTTCTCAGTCACGCTTGTCTCCTTTCACAAATCTCATGGACAAAGGAGCGTGGTGCAGGCTACTGCCCATGGGGTCACAAAGAGTCGGACACGACTGAGCAACTTCACTTCACTTGGTCCACGTTAGGTATTATCATTGTACTTAGGACTGGAGCTTTACCATTTTAAAAACCACTCTGGGAAAACATGTAAGCTGAGTGAAACCCTCTAAGCATTTTGGATCAAACTTTACCAATCATCTGTATATCACTAATAAAGCTTTTCAAACTTGGGAGCATCACTTCCTGTTTATCCACTCTAAGTAACAGTGAGCCACTGCACAACACTAGGGGAGGAGTGATTTTTTTTTTCTTTCCTTTTTAAAAATTGGACTATAACTGCTTTACCATGTTGCATTAGTTTCTGCTGTACAACAAAGTGAATCGGCTATGAGGTGAAGTCACTCAGTCGTGTCCGACTCTTTGTGACCCTATGGACTGTAACCTACTAGGCTTCTCCATCCACGGGATTCTCCAGGCAAGAATACTGGAGTGGAATGCCATTTCCTTCTCCAGCGGATTTTCACGACCCAGGGATTGAACCTGGGTCTCCTGCCTTGGAGGCAGAAGCTTTAACCTCTGAGGCACCAGGGAAGCCCATAAAGAAGGAAGGGGGCACTTGGATTTGAACCAGGGACCTCTTGATCTGCAGTCAAATGCTCTACCCCTGAGCTATACCCTCAGGGAATCGGCTATATGTATACATATATCCCCTCCCTTCACCCCTCCATGCATTTTAAAATGCCTTCCCCAGTAGAGTCATTCCAATTTGAGAGAATATTTACAAACTCATCTTTGTGGCAGCTTACTCCCACCATGTTTCATACAATTTCCTCACCATCTCTATTTCTTGTCACCTTCCAAAATCAATTATTGTGATTACATCTTCTAAAGAAGGTGGCAGAAATGATCGTTTATTGTTCTACATCTTTAATTCGCTGATGAGAAATGAACTACAAATTTATTAACCTTGACCAGAGAGTAATAAATTTGATGGAAATAATGTTAATTTGTAGCAACCTCTGTACACGTTGACATCTCTCTAATCTCTGAGGCTGGTTACCAGTTCTTCTGATCCATATCTCCAGCAGAGGAATCTAAATCCTTCCCATCTGATGGGGTCATTAGTTCTTAGGAGAGTTAGATATATTTTCCAATTATGCGCTTTGGTGAGTGAACAGAGAGAAATCATCAGAACCAGTATCTTTAAACAGCATCAATGGAGTAGCTTTCTATCCCCAGCAGAGGTCTGGGTAGCATATAAAACCAGATAAGTAGAGGCTGCCCTGCCCTCCAGGAGCTTCAATATACATCCATTCTGTGGATACGTAGAGGCGTCAAGCACGCATTTCTGCTTCTACGTGGTGGACACAGTGCTCATTTATATAACATACAAATATTGGGTTTTAACAGCACTTATTACTGTGGTCTCTATTCATGAAGCAAATCCTGTAGAATGGAACTAAGTTTCCTACAAGAGTATATTTTTAAAACTTGTGTTGACTACCATTTTGCTTCAAGACGGAGCCATAAATTGAACTTGAATTATAACTCAGTGCCTGTCTACAGCCTCTTCCTCTCACATCAATCAAACTGCGGTACAAAGATGCAGATTTCTGAGAGATGTGGGGTGGATGTACCAGGGATAAATACTATACAATACATCAGACATATCTTATTTATAATGCAGAGAGAATTGTTTAGCTGAAAGGAAATAGATCCCTATTTCTCCCTTAACCCGGACATAACTGACTAAGTGTGAATGTGTTCCTTTTGAGAGTAATCATTCTTGGATGCCTGATGACCTGACCTACGTGTTAAAGGTATTTCACGTTCCTTCTCCTAAAGTCTCTCTTGATTATATATATCTCCAGGTCTCCTGGCAGTGTGACATGCCCTCTGAAGTGTTTTCTTGCTTTACTCCAGCCCATGAGTTGAAAACCTATTCTAGAAGCTTCTCCCATTTCTGCTTCCTCCAGGGTCCTCAGTAAGATCAAAGATGTCCACGTAGGGGTCTGAATCAGAATGTCCATCCTCCCTACATAGTGAGCCAAGGGGCTGAGGGGTCCCGAAACAGCACAGCCCCCTCTCAGGCCTCACATGGGGGGAGACACCATGCCATGTTTCACACAGAAACGAGGAGAAGCATCACCCAGCCAGGTCCACGCAAGTGCTGCTGGGAACCCTGACATCCAGAGCACTCTCACAAATCAACAAAAAATAGTCCACAAAGTCGAACCCACCAGGCACTGAGCGTTTCCCCCGCCACCTTTCTCTCCCTCCCCAGCTCCCCTCACGCAAAATCAGGTTATGAAAAACAGATGTCTAGTTCCTGCACAACTACAGCCAGGCAGGGGCTTCCCAAGACATGGAACAACTCATCCTTTCTGAGCATTTGATGTAAGCCAGGAATTGTTTTAAGCGGCTGGTGGGTTTAAATCCTGACTGTGGCTGTATGACCTTAGGCATATTTCTAAACTCCTCTATGCCTCAGGTTCTTCAGCTCTGAAATAAGGATCACACTAATCATAATAACAATAGTACCTATGTCGTAGGTTTCCCTGCGCACCAAGGATTCATACATAAAGGACTTAGACTAACACCAGACACATAAGAAGCACACTATTATTTGAATTGCTAATAACTCTCACAGTAACCCTCCTAGGATAACATTATTGTCAACTTGCAGATGAGGAAGCCAAGGCCCATAGAAGTAATGTCACTTGTCCAGGATAACCCAACAAGTAAGTGACAGGCTGATGATTGAGAGTCAGAAATACCACAACTCAAGCTTTTAAGTCCCACTTTTGACTTGTATGCAAAAAAATACAAATCTGCTGATTATCTAGCAAGAGTCTTATAAAATTCCCATTTGAGGCTTCTACATGAATATCTCCAGTTCTTGCATAGTGGGGGCAACGAGGGATAGTAAGTAAAGAGCCCCTAAGCTGTGGGGCCCTAAATGGGAAACCTTAAAAACAAAGGGGCTAGCTTTGTGGCGGAAAACCTAAGATGGCGCCTGGCAGAAGAGATGGGGGCGTGTAGAGGCTGCCCTGCCCTCCAGGAGCTTCAATATACATCCATTCTGTGGATACGTAGAGGCGTCAAGCACGCATTTCTGCTTCTACGTGGTGGACACAGTGCTCATTTATATAACATACAAATATTGGGTTTTAACAGCACTTATTACTGTGGTCTCTATTCATGAAGCAAATCCTGTAGAATGGAACTAAGTTTCCTACAAGAGTATATTTTTAAAACTTGTGTTGACTACCATTTTGCTTCAAGACGGAGCCATAAATTGAACTTGAATTATAACTCAGTGCCTGTCTACAGCCTCTTCCTCTCACATCAATCAAACTGCGGTACAAAGATGCAGATTTCTGAGAGATGTGGGGTGGATGTACCAGGGAATAAATACTATACAATACATCAGACATATCTTATTTATAATGCAGAGAGAATTGTTTAGCTGAAAGGAAATAGATCCCTATTTCTCCCTTAACCCGGACATAACTGACTAAGTGTGAATGTGTTCCTTTTGAGAGTAATCATTCTTGGATGCCTGATGACCTGACCTACGTGTTAAAGGTATTTCACGTTCCTTCTCCTAAAGTCTCTCTTGATTATATATATCTCCAGGTCTCCTGGCAGTGTGACATGCCCTCTGAAGTGTTTTCTTGCTTTACTCCAGCCCATGAGTTGAAAACCTATTCTAGAAGCTTCTCCCATTTCTGCTTCCTCCAGGGTCCTCAGTAAGATCAAAGATGTCCACGTAGGGGTCTGAATCAGAATGTCCATCCTCCCTACATAGTGAGCCAAGGGGCTGAGGGGTCCCGAAACAGCACAGCCCCCTCTCAGGCCTCACATGGGGGGAGACACCATGCCATGTTTCACACAGAAACGAGGAGAAGCATCACCCAGCCAGGTCCACGCAAGTGCTGCTGGGAACCCTGACATCCAGAGCACTCTCACAAATCAACAAAAAATAGTCCACAAAGTCGAACCCACCAGGCACTGAGCGTTTCCCCCGCCACCTTTCTCTCCCTCCCCAGCTCCCCTCACGCAAAATCAGGTTATGAAAAACAGATGTCTAGTTCCTGCACAACTACAGCCAGGCAGGGGCTTCCCAAGACATGGAACAACTCATCCTTTCTGAGCATTTGATGTAAGCCAGGAATTGTTTTAAGCGGCTGGTGGGTTTAAATCCTGACTGTGGCTGTATGACCTTAGGCATATTTCTAAACTCCTCTATGCCTCAGATTCTTCAGCTCTGAAATAAGGATCACACTAATCATAATAACAATAGTACCTATGTCGTAGGTTTCCCTGCGCACCAAGGATTCATACATAAAGGACTTAGACTAACACCAGACACATAAGAAGCACACTATTATTTGAATTGCTAATAACTCTCACAGTAACCCTCCTAGGACTAACATTATTGTCAACTTGCAGATGAGGAAGCCAAGGCCCATAGAAGTAATGTCACTTGTCCAGGATAACCCAACAAGTAAGTGACAGGCTGATGATTGAGAGTCAGAAATACCACAACTCAAGCTTTTAAGTCCCACTTTTGACTTGTATGCAAAAAAATACAAATCTGCTGATTATCTAGCAAGAGTCTTATAAAATTCCCATTTGAGGCTTCTACATGAATATCTCCAGTTCTTGCATAGTGGGGGCAACGAGGGATAGTAAGTAAAGAGCCCCTAAGCTGTGGGGCCCTAAATGGGAAACCTTAAAAACAAAGGGGCTAGCTTTGTGGCGGAAAACCTAAGATGGCGCCTGGCAGAAGAGATGGGGGCGTGGTCTATGTTGTATCAAAGTTTTTTGATTGGCTCTCTTGATTTCTGTGCAGGTAGACTGTGTGTGATCTCCATAGACTCCTGTTATAATGAAGGCACACGATGATTTGACCTTTAACGTGATTGGCGCAACTATGGAAAGTCCCTCCTAAAATCCCCCTGCTTGTCTATATAAGCTGGGAGTTTGCATCAATAAACCGGAACTGTTTTGACCGAACCCCTGTCGCATCTGGTTGTCTCTCAGCTCGCTGAGGGGCTGGGGTGGCTGACAGCAGGCTCACCTCTCCTCGAGACCCCTCGGCTTTGCTGAGGGGAGTTCCACTGCCTCTACTCTTTCTGCGGAGCGCCTCCCCGCACTAAGCACCAAATTCCCTAGCAGTGCCCTCGACAAAGCCATTTTCTCCTCCCAAGTGCAGTCAGTATTAATTCCTTAGCACCCAGTGCAGCATCTCTTCAACACTAGTAATTGTCAACCATTTCTCTTGGATTTTTGTCTTGTGTTGTCCTGTTTTATTCTCCTCTAGCACAAGTATTGCCTTCATTTCCCCGCTTTCACACTGCAGCTGGGCATATGCCCTGAACTTTCTCTCTTGTACTTGATTCCATCAAATAACCTATAACCGAAGTTCGGAAGTAAACTTGGGCAGTGCAGCCCTCCCCCTAGTGGTGATGTGGGGAATATCCTCAATTTGCTTGCATTACAAATGAATAACGTTTTGTTAAAAACCTACCTACTTCTTTGAAAGATATTACAAAAAGAAGCAGTAGACAAGCGGAGTCTGTCAAATGAGGATGAAACAGGTTTCTGAGGTGCCCTGAAAACTCAGGTGCTTCAGTCGTCTGGAGGCTCCGTGGAATTACTAAGTTGGAGTAGAGGGAGGCTACTGTGTGCATACTCAGTCGCGTCTGACTCTTCGCAACCCCACGGACTGCAGCCCGCCAGGCTCCTCGGCCCTGGCAAGAATTTTCCAGGCAAGAATACTGGAGTGGGGTGCCAGTTCCTACTCCAGGAATCAGCCCGCATTTCTTGCGTCTCCTTCACTGGCAGGTGGATTCTTTACCACAAGCGCCAACTGGGAAGCCTAAAGGCAGAGTAAGAAAACTCAGATTTACGGGGGAGACCAGGGAAGTGCAGTCAAAGTGTGTGCGGGCGTGCTCAGTCATGTCCGGCTCTTTGTGACCTGACGAACTGTAGCCCACCAGGCTTCTCTGTCCATGGGATTTTCTAGGCAAGAATACTGAAATGGATTGTCATTTCCTTCTCCAGAGGATCTTTCTGACCCAGGGTCTGAACCTGAGTCTTCTGTGTCTCCTGCATTGGCAGGCAGATCTTTTATCTCAGAGCCACCTGGGAAGAGGTGCATTGGCAGTCCCTGATGCAAAAGGGAGCAAGCTGTGTGGGGAACGTGGGGGAACTAAAAGAAAAACCAGTGAGGCTAGAATTCACAGAAGAGAAAGAATTAGCAAGAGAGCACATGCAAGCTTTTCTAGGCAAAGTTTAGGACTGGGCAGGGGGTGGAGGTGGAGCGGTGCTGTTGTCTAATAGCAATGGGCAGCATTAAATGTCTTTAGTCAGGGAAACGGCATGATCAAACTAGAATTTTTAGCCAGTCCCTTAAATCCTATCTACCCCATGCTGGAGCTGGGAGTCCTTCCCAATACAGGGGTTTTGTTTCCCCATTATCCTCATTTCATATTCCTGGACACGGGCTTGACTAAACCAACAGCAGAAGAGACCTGCTCCTTTAATGAGACTGTAGGAGGGATGGTCTCACTGGTAAGTAAGGGATATTTGTAAGGCAGCATTTCCTCCTGGGGGGATGTCAGCTCCATCTGGAAATGGCCGAAGCACTGTTAGAAACACAAGTGTCATGGTTCCTCAGCAATCTTCCCCTCTGTGAAAGAAAAAAGTATAGATGCTTCTCTGTGGTTACAGTACATTTGCTAATCTGTCTACTTACCCAATGGCAAGGGAGTCCCAGAGAATCTGAGATTTAATGTTGCCAAAATTCTACCTGTCTTCGAGACGCTTTTTCATGAAACCCTGCCAGCTGTGATCTGCCCCTTCTTTCTGCTCTCTTATAGTAACTGACATCGCTATGGAACTGAATAGTCAAACCTCAGTCAACATAGTCCAAAGAGAAACTGGGAGATCTCTTCCCAGCCCCTAGCCTGCTCGCCATGTGGACATATACATAGAGATGAGGATGATGCACCTACAAGCCAAGGATTGTCATCAAACCACCAGAAGTCAAGAGAGAGGCACAGAACCAGTTCTCCCTTGCAGCCCTCAGAAGGACCCATCATTTCTGACCTTGACCTAGCACTTCTGGTCTCCAGACAATAAGCTTCTGCTCTTTGAGGCACTTGGTGTGCAGTACTTTGGTAAGGCAGCCCTAGCAAACTCATGCAACTTTGGGTCTCAGTCTTCCATATCTGAAGAAACATCACCACTATTTTCCAAAACTCCAAGGTCACAAAGTTGAGTCATGTTTGACTTGTCCATTTTCTTCAATATCCACCACTCTCCCATATTCCAACCATCTACAAGCAGTCTGTCAGTGAGTAACACTGGCTCCTCCCTCCATTTTCACTGCTATCCTCTGATCTAAACTTGCACCACTTCTTTGCCTTGACTGTTGCAAAAGGTTGTTACTCTCCTGGTTCCCTGTTTGTTAGTGTTAGTCACTCAGTCGTGTCCGTCTCTTTGCAATCCAATAGACTAGCCCACCAGGCTCCTCTGTCTGTGGAAATCTCCAGGCAAGAATACTGTAGTAGGAAGCAATTCGCTTCTCCAAGTAATCTTTCCAACACAACCCAGAGACTGAGCCTGGGTCTCCTGCATTGCAAGCAGATTTATTTATTTTTTACCATTTGAGCCACCAGGGAAGCTAAAATCTTCCAACGATTTCCATTACATTTAAAGTAAAACCCAAACTCCACCCAGGGGCCTCCTGGCCCTCACATGACCTTGCCTTGCTCCTTGCGGTGGCCTCTTCTCTTACCCATCTTTTTCTGATGCTTCAACACACTCACCTTTTTCTATTACGCAAATCCACCAAGCCTAGTGCTACCTCAGGGCCTTTGCACTAGCTGTTCATTTCTGTATAGCATGTTCTTCATCCAGATATTTACATGACTGGCTTCCTCTTCTCAGTCAGACCTCAGCTCTCATGTTGAACGCTTCAGTGAAGCACTCGCTGAAAGAATCTGAAAGAATCCCTTAGTTCCTCCTGATCACATCTTCAGTTTATTTTCTACCAGGCACATTCTATTACTTGGTAACATGTTTCATTAATTGAGAATATTGATTGAGAACTCTTCCAGGTGTTACGGAATACAGTGGTGGAATGACACTCTTTGTTCTCAAGTTTGCCTTCCAATGGGGAAAGACAGATAAGTGACTTATCCCTATCTGATGCTCTTCTGGTTTATTCTGGTTAACTGTCTGCCCAATCCACTGCCCTTCCCACTAGAACGTAAACTATTAGACATCAGGGCACTCTTCGACCTTGGTCATCTCTGTTTCTCCAAGGCCTTAAAACAGATCCAGAAGCATTTTTACTTGGCCCTGCTGGCTCAGAGGGTAAGGCATCTGCCTGCAATGCGGGAGAGCTGGGTTCGATCCCTGGTTCTCGAAGATCCTCTGGAGGATCCCACTCCAGTATTCTTGCCTGGAGAATCCCATGGACGGAGGAGCCTGGCTGGCTACAGTCCACAGGGTTGCAAAGAGTCGGACACGACTGAGCGACTTCACTTTCACTTTCATTGAATAAATAAAAGGAAAAAAACACTATATGTAAGTCTTTATATAGTCTCCACTGACTAGCAGAAATATCTGGAGGAAGTGAAGAAATCTCTCCAAGGCTTCAGTTTCTTTCATAATAAAACAGATACCATGATATCTACCTTGGTACGGATTTATATTGTCCAAACACCAGGTTCAGAATTTTTAATCCAAAAACACTTAAAAAAAATTTATGGTCTCATTTGCCATAAATAAAAACAGGAGTATCAAACAGGAGAAATATAGAAAGGGTCAACTATGAAGATTTCATAGATAAGCAAGTGCTCACGTTGGAAGAGTGAAAACCAATCCCTGGGAATGCCTGTTGCAACATAATTATAACTAAGCCTGTAAAACCAGTAGGGGCATGCTCAGATCTCAGGCTTTTTCTCTACATCCTCAAAGCCCACATGGAAGCAGGAATCACGTATTGAGGAAAATAAACTTAAAAAATGACTGCATAAAGTAGGTAATAAGCAAAAGAAACTAGTAAACCTGAGATATAGTATGAGATGAAATGGAAACAGAAATATAGAACTGAAAGGGGATTTAAAACCCAGAGCTTATCTGAAAATCTTTCTTAAAAAGAGAAGAAAAGTCCCGGTAAGGCAAAATCATTGTTACAATGTTCATTCATCAAAATGTGTGTCTTTTAGTCTCTTAGTGTCTATTTATTTGTTTACGCACAATTCTAACAAGTATGGAAATTTAATTTTCCTACTTCCTCTAGATTAGGCTCAGTTATTGAACAAGCACTAGCTTGACAGAAAGAAGATAAATAACAGAAAAATTAGACAAAACCTGAAAAACAATAATAAGAACTCCCCGAAGCTTTATAATGAAGAGGAAGGAGGTCCCACATTATGCAGTAGCGTCTCAGTGCTTTCCAATTTTATAGACACACGTAAGTATTCTGATTAAACCAAATCTTTCCAAAGATGCAAAAAATTATACTTTATATTTTCTCTCTCTAACCATGAAAGTGTGCCGTAACTTCATAAATTTTTATTGCTATTTGGCATTAAAAATTATATATGATGTCACATTTCAGTCATCCATTGAATTCAAGTATAAATCCCCCTAACTTAGTGACAGCAGGCAAATAAAAATACTGAATAAATGCACAGAGAAAGATCTCAGACACCTAATGAATCACTGAGGGACACTGGGCTATGTAAAGCAGCCCTTCATCTTCGCTTCTGACATCCAGAACGAGGGACACATCCATGTCCTCGTGTCACCTGGGGCTATCAGACAGAGGGTTCAGCAGGTGAGCAGACAGCCTCTTGAGAAAGAAGGTTCCAACTACAGTGCCCGGACTTTTCACCCTCTGCGCAGTGATGACCCTTTTACAACATCACACTGTACTTTCCAGTATCGACAGGGTCCCTCCATCAATTTGCCCTGTGTTGTCGATTGTCCCATTTGCAAGTCATTTAACCAAGAGCTATTTTCCTACCTAGCATTTTTCTCCCCAGTGGTTCTTCGAGGACCTCACGTGGAGTGAAAATGCTCTGTGCTCTATATTCAACAGTTGCTCCTACGATCTCTCTCCCCATTCTGCTCTGGGCCCCAACAGGCTGACCTCTAAGGCCTGCCTGATAGAACCCCTGGTTCTCTGGCTTCTGGGTAGCTACCATATCTATGAGAGACAGTAGGAAGGGAGAAAATTCCATTTTACTTCCCTAGTTTCCTTTCTGCCGGACCAACTGTTAGATGTGGCTTCCTTCCTTCTTCCCTCACTCTCTCTTCCTCTCTCTCTTTTTCCTTCTTCTTTGGTCTCTCCTTGTCTCTCTCTCTCTCCTTCTTTTTATCAACTTTTATTTGCCTGTCATAAAACCGCTTTTACTTGTCCTATTCAGTGCATTTTTTAAAATTTATACACTTGTGTAAACAGTACCACAATCAAGAATTCGGAAAGCATTCCATCACCGCAGAAGGTGATATGACAGAGGAGCCTGGCAGGCTACAGTCCACAGGGTCGCACAGTCAGACGGGACTGAAGTGGCTTAGCGCTTGTGCACACGCTTGCAGTCAACCCTTGCCTTCCCAGCCCCCGGCCACCCCAGATCTGTCTTCATCAGTACAGATTAGTTTTACCTTGAATAGAAATTAATACAAATGGAATCACAGGGTATGGATTCTTTTGTTCAATTTAATTATTTTGAGGTTCGTCTCTGCTGTTGAGTTTGTCTATAGTCTACTGGTTATTGCACTGTAGTATTCCACTGCAGGCCCATCACAGGAGCGTAGTGCTTCCATAGCAGTCCCTGGCACAGAGTACTTCCCTTTACCTAGGACACAGGCTTCCCTGGTGGCTCAGACAGTAGAGAATCCTCCTGCAATGTGGGAAGGCTGTGTTTGATCCCTGGGTTGGAAAGATCCCCTGGAGGAGGGCACTGAAACCCACTCCAGTATTCTCTCCTGGAAAATCCCATGGACAAAGACAGACAGTGGCTACCTTTTTACAGGCTTTCCTACAACTGACATTTTCCCTAGTTCCACTATGCTTGTTGGTTTCCCTGAGTCTTTTCCATTTTTGTAAAGAGCTCCCTGATGACACTGTCATCATGATCCCCTATGGATTTGCCCTCTGTCTCCCGCTGGGCCTCTAACTGCCCAAACATCACTTGTGAGTGAGTGAAGTCGCTCAGTCTTGTCCGACCCTTTGCGACGCCATGGACTGTAGCCTATCAGGCTCCTCCGTCCATGGGATTTTCCAGGCAAGAGTGCTGGAGTGGACTGCCATTTCCTTCTCCAGGGGATCTTCCTGATCCAGGAATCAAACCCGGGTCTCCCGCATTGCAGGCAGACGCTTTACCGTCTGAGCCACCAACATCACTTAGAAAACACAGTACGAAAAGAGTATATACAATGTTCATTGCAGCACTGTTTACAATAGGCAAGACATGAAAGTGACTTAGATGTCCTTTGACAGATGAGCGGATAAAGAGGATATGGTACATATGCACAATGGAATATTACTTGGCCATAAAAAGAATTAAATAATGAAGTTGCAGCAACATCGATGGACCTAGAGATTACTATACTAAGTGAAGAAAGTCAGAGAAAAACAAATATCATATTACTTATGTGTGGAATCTAAAAAAAGAATAATACAAATGAACTTATTTACAAAAAAGCAGCAGACTCACTGATGTAGAAAACAAACTTATGGTTACCAAAGAGGAAATGTGGGAGGGGGGAATAACTTAGAAGTTCGGGATTAATAGACATACATTACAATGTATAAAATAGATGAAAAACAGAACTTACTGTGTAGCACAGGGAACTATACTCAATATTTTATAGTAACTCATAAGGGAAAGGAATCTGAAAAAGAATGTATATATACACATATATATATGTAAGACTGAATATATTTTAAGTCAACTTACACTTCAATTTTTAAGTGAAAAAACAGTATGTAAACTTCTGTTCTCTAAAGTGAACATTTCAAGAGACATCATTTTCTCATCTTCATTGTGTCCCTCTATGGCAAAAATAAAAGTAGATGTCAGCCTTCGTAACTGCAAAGAGAAGAGGAATGTGGAGATACCCAGCTCCTTGCCTGTGGTAGGTCAGGAGATAGTAGGTAAAAACAAGTGGGGCCCTTGAATTTCTAAACCTCAGTGTTTATTTAATTATTTTAAAATAGTCTAAAATATATGGATATCAAATAAAAATATAAGGAAAAAATTGAAACCATTTATAAATCCACTTTCTTGAGATAAATGTAACCTAAGTCTTCTCTCTCCCTCCACTTCACCAGGGGAACTAAGGGGAGCCATTTTAAAGAACAGCTTTATGCAACTGTTTTAAAGAAATAGGACAGTTTGGTTTTCTGCCTTTTTACACTTAATTATATATTGCTGCAATTCCATTAGCATTAAATATTATTCACAGAGATTTTTTTTTAGGGGCCATACAAGCCTTACACTGCATAGAACATGCATTCAACTACTTCCCTATTGTTTGTGATCTTGGGCTTTAACTACATTCTGAGCTATATTTTGCAGAAAGCAAACCAAGTTTCAGTTCACTCTTTGGTCGTCATGATGGTGTTCTTTGACATTTAGGGCCAGCCGCAGTCCTAAATAGAATTTAAAATCAAAGGATTTAAGAATTGAGAGAATGGTGCTTGACAGCTAATGGAGGCATTTGGGGACTACTCACTGGGTCTAACAAGGAAAATAGAGGGGTTCTCAGTCTCCACCTCCAGGTAACTTGGAAAGCCTGCCCTGCTGAGGTTCAATTAAGATGAGAATGATCAGGTAACTTCACAGAAAGACCATAATTCCTGCAATAACAAATGTCAAATACTGCCATTTTAGCAGTTCTGAGTGACTGCGTTGTTATTTCTGAGAGTTTTACGGGTAGTATTTGTCAATGGTAGTCTCACTGACTTTTCAAAGTAATTAACTTTGTATCCAAAAATAAACTTAATTGTTTAACCACCGGTGTATTAGGCACCATGGGAGGGATGTACCACATTCTTTGGAAATAAATCTGATTTCTTCAGCCTCTTGATTTATTTCTCCAGAAACTGTGTTATTGTCTTGTAAAATGGTCCATCCCTCCCATTATCTCCTAAGTAGCAGTTAGGCTGGGGAGAAAACAGTTATATTGATATATGAAGTTGGAGGCAGATGCCAAGCTAATTGATCTGAGTAGGTTAAATGGGAGAAAATACTTCGGAGAATCAATAGAGGTGCTAATTCGGCTAATTGTTGGATAGTGTTTCTTTTTTAAGTGAGCGATTTTCCCAATTACTATTTATCATGTTGATTTTTTTGACACTGAGTTTATCAGTTTTAACTTTACTAAACCTTCTATGATATTGGATTCCAATGCGTCTTGGTCCCAAAGTTTTTATCTGCAACCTGGTTGCAGGTAGTTTTCCTGGATATGCTGCTCTTAAGGTGCAAAAACAAGGCTGAATCTTTTACCAAGAAGACCCCAGTAGGGACAAGTCTCTTCCAGTGGCATCTAAAAAAATAATAATAAGATCTCTATCTCACTAGAGTGGATGGACCAAGAAGTAAAAATTTAAGCACATTATGTAAATCTGGGCTTCCCTGGTGGCTCAGAGGTGAAGAATCCTTCTGCAAGTCAGGACCCTCAGGAGACGCAGGTTCAATCCCTGGGTCAGGAAGGTCCCCTGGAGAAGGGCATGTCAACTCGCTCCAGTATTCTTGCCTGGAGAATCCTGTGGACAGAGGAGCCTGGCGGGCTACAGTCCATAGGGTCTCAAAGAGCCAGACAAAAGCGATTTAGCACACAAACATACATAAATTTACAAAGGTAACCAACAGACAGACTGGAGATTTAATATCTTACAAATTTAAAACTTGGAAGAGAAATGCAGAAGGAGTGGATAATGAACTAATGTCTCATCTTTCCAAAGGTTCTGGGAAGGAGACAGCAAGAGATATTGCTCCAGACTGATAGTTCAGGACATTGATCAACAATGGATACAAGGAGTAGACATGGGAGAAGGGTTGAAGGGGCAAAGACAGAGATTTGTCTTTTTTTATTCAACCCATCTATGAAATGACTTAAAATTAATCATAATATGAACACAAAGATGTCAAGAGTTTGAAAAGAATACTATTGAGCAGGAAAGAGGAGTCTGGAATCCTAGAATGTCAGGACTATCTCACTAGAGTGGATGGACCAAGAAGTAAAAATTTAAGCACATTATGTAAATCTGGGCTTCCCTGGTGGCTCAGAGGTGAA
This sequence comes from Madoqua kirkii, assembly GCA_006408675.1. Taxonomy (NCBI): domain Eukaryota; kingdom Metazoa; phylum Chordata; class Mammalia; order Artiodactyla; family Bovidae; genus Madoqua; species Madoqua kirkii. The sequence continues at coordinate 20,958 of SJYC01086793.1, read as the reverse complement.
GAATCCTTCTGCAAGTCAGGACCCTCAGGAGACGCAGGTTCAATCCCTGGGTCAGGAAGGTCCCCTGGAGAAGGGCATGTCAACTCGCTCCAGTATTCTTGCCTGGAGAATCCCGTGGACAGAGGAGCCTGGCGGGCTACAGTCCATAGGGTCTCAAAGAGCCAGACAAAAGCGATTTAGCACACAAACATACATAAATTTACAAAGGTAACCAACAGCAGACTGGAGATTTAATATCTTACAAATTTAAAACTTGGAAGAGAAATGCAGAAGGAGTGGATAATGAACTAATGTCTCATCTTTCCAAAGGTTCTGGGAAGGAGACAGCAAGAGATATTGCTCCAGACTGATAGTTCAGGACATTGATCAACAATGGATACAAGGAGTAGACATGGGAGAAGGGTTGAAGGGGCAAAGACAGAGATTTGTCTTTTTTTATTCAACCCATCTATGAAATGACTTAAAATTAATCATAATATGAACACAAAGATGTCAAGAGTTTGAAAAGAATACTATTGAGCAGGAAAGAGGAGTCTGGAATCCTAGAATGTCAGGACCAAAAGACATCCAGGAGAACGGTCTTTTCCCCCACTCAACCTCCTTTACAAACAACAGACTAAGAGACAGATGGTTGAATAATAATACAGAATATCACAAACACTGAGATGCAAAAAGGACAAACCAGGGATTATCAATAGTCTATTGATATTTATATTTTCTTGGAATAATACTTGGAAAATTCTCCTTGCTAACTCATACCTCCAAATCTCCTCTCTAAATCCTGAAATTCTTTAAAGATGGGACTAAGCCTTTTATTCCAAAATGAAGGCTACCCTAGGGAGAAATTTACACATTAACTCAGGGTTCTGCTTGAGTGATTCTGACCTAAATTGGAACAAAGGTTTAAATGTCTGATATTAGAAGAGTACAAAACTCTGAACACAGAGACAGAGAGAGCCCTGTCAATGTGAACTCCAAAAGGGATGACCAGAAGCATCAGATACAAGTATTTTACATCATAACTGTTTCCTGCTGTGTCTCCTGTTCTCTTTCTCCAGGCTCCTTTCTTTATGTGCGATGGTCCATGATATTGGAGTTGTTTTACAGCTAAAATCAGCATCAAAATTTGAATTTCAAACAGTTACCATCAGGTTTTGGCTGGCATCTTTGGCAGATCCTCTTTCTGGAGTGATAACTGTCATATCAGGGGGTGGTGATAAACTAGAACCAACACATCAGCTGGTGGCTAACCTGGAGCAGAGAAGAATGTTTCAAACTCTTTCTCAGGGAAATTGAAGTTTATTGATCAAAAGAATTCACACAAACTTCAGGGTACCAACAAGAATCACCCTGGAAGTAATGTGTTATCATCATCATCAACAACAACACTTCACTTGGGCTGCCATGTGACGGAGGACTTATTTCACTTCTCTAGATCAGCCTGTCCATCTATAAAATGGGAACACTGAACATGGCCCTGCCCACCTTGTAAAGAGAAATAAATATGGAAAAAGAAGTGAGACAAAATGCATAAAAAAGCCATGAGAAAGCACGAAGCAAATATGAAACTAATAAGAAAGATTTCTAGGTTGGGAGGTCTTTAAAGACCCCAGAGACCATTGCATGGAGCATTGCACATTGTGGATATTCAAATGTGTTTTATGTATACCTCACAGAGAAAGTAAGGTAAAAATACACAATAACATAAATGATAATATAATTCCATAAGGTATTAGGCATATGATAGCAAGGGTACAAATAGTCAGTGCTATAATTTCAGAGGATATGGGACCCACCAGAAGGATTCTGGAGTAAAATTCTGGAGAAGAAACTTCAGTTGAGCTTTGAAATATAGATCAGATTTAGATGACTATTGAAGAAAAGATATCCAAAGGTAGGAGAAAACTATAATTGGCAAATTAATCCAATTCTTATGATACATCCAGATATGATGATCTGATAGCCCTTTAGATGTACTCTTTAGTCTTTCCAAAAACTTTCTGAGGGATTAATGTAAATATTAGTATAAGTTTCCAGTAAGTTCTATTTCATAGATGAACTATAATTCAAAAATGTTGAGTTGCCTGAAACTGCATAGCTAGTCATGGGGAGGCCAGTATAACTGATGCCAAACCCTGTACCCTTAACCACACTAAAAGTAGATGTGCACACAGTTTGGAAACTGAAGACCATTATTCACTTGACAGTAAGATGTTCTTGAACCCTTGGGGGATGTTTAGTCTTGACATTCTAGAAAGGATGCTCTTTTGTAGTCTGAGCTCTGTGAAAATGCAAATAGAACCAACCTTGAGTACTTGGAGACTCCATATTTGTGAATTTACCTACTTGCTAAAGTTTGCTGGACAAAATCAACACTTGCGGAGCTTCTGTGGTCATGTGCAGAAATGGGCAGAGTGACAAAAAATTTTGAGCTACTGGACATGCATGCTCCCAGCTGAGGTCCAACAAGGCAATGCTTTGCTTTCTGCTTTAGCTCTCATCCTATAAATGAGTGTCCTTTTCAGAATCTATTTAGTGCCACCCTTTTCACATTTTTTTTGTGCTTTTAGTTGGTGATTTCACCACTGAAAATGGCCCCAGAGTGTAGTACTAAAATTCTGTCTAGTGTTCTGAAGCGCAAGAAAGCTATGATGTGGGAAAGAATGTGTTAGACCAGCTTCACTCATGCATGAGTTATAGTGCTGTTGGCCTTGAGTTCAATGTTAATGAATCAACAATAGATACTAAATAAGGGGGTCTTTAGACAGAAGCACACATAAAACAAGTTTATGTACTGAACGGTTGACAAAAATGTGACCTGAGACTCACAAGGACCTAACTCTGTTTTTCCCCTGGGAGTAATGGTTCAATATCCTCTAACTCAATGTTCACAGCAACTTTATGGAACGTAACCACCACAAATAAAGGAACCAAGTCTATTTCCTTGAAAACACAGCCTGTGGCTTGCAGTCTCTCTCATTGGTTACATGTCACAAATTCATTTATTGGGTTTGCTCACCCCTCTTGGGAATGGGAAGTAAACTTGGAGGCAGGGACAGAGGTGCAGAATGGGAAGGACAGAGAGGGTTTAGAACTAGGACAAGCACAGGTGGGTTAGCACAATAGTGAGGAAGATGGCATCAGTTTGAGTAGCTAGAGAGAATTGGGTGTTTGAGATTCCCAATATGAAACTCTAAAAGGAACCAAGGAGGGGACCATTGAGCTCAAGCTTCTGCTGCTCACTACTTTGTCTTGAAAAGAAGGACCGCTGTACGTAGCTTTGTGGAAGGTGTCTGTTACAGCCAATAGAAATCATTCAGCGTGACTGCCTTCTTCTTGGAAACCTAGTTAACTTTCCAGTTAGGGCTCAGGAACTCTGTAGTCTCCTTTCAGCATCTTCAGCTGTCATTTGCCCATCCTGGTCTCTGCTTCTAAACCATCCATGGAGCCAGTGCCCATCAAATCAAAGGAACGTCCAGGTCTGAAGATTGCCTGAAGCTGCCTCTCATCAAGGTTCAAAGCTTCCTTGAGGGTCTATGCTTTATCACAGAAATTCAGACTCAGGTAAATGTGTTCCACTCTATAAGGGACCTGCACCTATATGTGCAACAAAAATTAACATAAATAGACATTTTAAGAATAATAATTAATCTATACAAACACTGATCGTGAGTCAGGCAGTGATCTATGCCCTTTACTTTCATTATTTTTTTTAATATTCAACAGTATGATTATATTGCCATCATCCCCCTTTTACAGGTGGAAAAACAAGACTTGGGAAGAATACTTTGCCCGAGTGCATTCAACCAATCAGTGCTGGAGGCAAGATTGAAACCCAAGCTGGCTGACTCCAGAGCTCAGTTAGATCCTTCAAGAACCATCCAAAGTTTCTCCTCCTGTACCCATCTCTCCATGTGCCCCGTTATGAGCTAAGTGTCCTCTGAAGTCATGGCATTTGCCATCCATCCCCTTCTGTAATCATATCCTCCTTAGGTTATCAGGTATATTGGCATTCATATTTATTACAATGTGCTTACACTGGGGCTTCTAGAACTCCCAATCGCAAGAACTTAAGTTTGTGAAGGACAGATCTACATGATTAGACCTGCCAGGGAAGTCTTAATATTGTCTAAGCTAAGCAACGGTTTTTCCAATAGTCATGTATGGATGTGAGAGCTGGACCATAAAGAAGATTGAGCACTGAAGAACTGATGCTTTCAAATTTTGCTGCTGGAGAAGACTCTTGAGAGTCCCTTGGATGGATCAAACCAGCCAGTCTTAGAGGAAGTCAACCCTGAATATTCATTAGAAGGACTGTTGCTGAAGCTAAAGCTCCAGTACTTTGGCCACCTGATCTGAAGAGCTGACTCACTGAAAAACACCCTGATGCTAGGAAAGACTGAGGGCAGGAGGAGAAGGGGATGGCAGAGGATGAGATGGTTAGATAACATCACTGACTCAATGGACAGTATGTATGAGTTTGAGCAAACTCCAGGAGGTAGTGAAGGACAGGGAAGTTTGGCATGCTGCAGTCCATGGGATCACCAAGAGCGGGACATGACTACATGACTGAACAATAATCAATAGGCTTCACCCTGTGTCACAGACTGAAGGCCTCCAGTGAGGGAAAAGAGATAAAAGAGGTAAAAGAAAATGGTAGTAAGAGGAAAAATGTAGAAAAAGATTTTTTAAAATAACAATAATAAAGTTAGTAGAGGGAAAGGAAGATGGGTTAGAAAGAAAAATAAATACAAGTGGTGTATTGGCCTGGGTGTGTTAGAGAGAAAACAACAATGAGAAAGGTGTCTGTTACCATATATATCCCATGGGTTACCCATCTCGCACGGGCTGGCTCAAGGCTAGTCATTAGAAAACAAGAGCTCTGACCCTGTGTTCACTACTAATTAGCTGGAAAATCTTGAACCATTCAGCCAGTTTCCAATCAACACACTTCACTTAATCTCAGCTGCTTCTACTCCATTACCTCTCCTGTCCACTGCATGAGATGACTGGAAGAACTAAGTGACTTCACGTTGTGTGAAAACATTTGGAGGGGAAAATATATTTGGCAGAATACTACATTGCGCTTCTAGAAAATACTGTAGAAGGTTTCATAATGAGTGTTAGAGATCCAAAGATAAGCAAGACCTCACCTCACCATCAAAGAACCCACAGGCCAGGAATGGAGACAAGATGGATTAACAAATGAATTACAGCAAGTGTTGGGACTCCCCTGGTGGTGCAGTGGTTAAGACTCTGCACGTACAATGCGAGGATGGCGTTCGAGTTACACCTGGTAGCTGCCTTTCTCTGGGGCTTCTCTGGTGGCTCAGAGAGTAAGACTCTACCTACAAGGTAGGACGCCTGGGTTTGATCCCTGGGTTGGGAAGATCCACTGGAGAAGGGAATGGCTACCCACTCCAGCATTCTGGCCTGGAGAATTCCATGGACAGAGGAGCCTGTCAGGCTACAGTCCATGGGGTCAAAAAGAGTCGGACATGACTGAGTGACTTTCACACTATGGCAACTGTAGGGCTTCCCAGGTGGCGCTAGTGATAAAGAACTCACATGCCAATGCAGAAGACACCAGAGACATGGGTTCGATCCCTGGATGGGGAGGACCCCCTGGAGGAGGAAATGGCAACCCACTCCAGTATCCTTGCCTTGAAAACTCCATGGGCTGAGGAGCCTGGCAAGCCACAGTCCATGGGACCACAAAGAGTAGGACACGACTAAATGAGCACACACATGACAAGTGTAATAAGAAAATACATCCCAAGAGTAGGGAACGGTTAACTCTATCAGGGGAGGGCAGGGAAGACATCATAGAAGATAATACAGGTATCAGTATTTGTTTTATGAAAAAAGAAATGGAAGGTGATGAAAGGAAAGACAAGTAAATAAAAATGTCCAGTCTAGCTTTAAACCCACCTGATTCACTATCAGAGTAACAATGTATTTGTTAATGTCCGACTTCTTTTCTTTGCAATTTTAATCAAGCCCTAAAAGACACTTGTGAAATTAAATCACCACCCACAAGACCTTGATTTATCCAGGGAAAATGGACTATTTCAGCCTCCATTCCCTGAGCAGAACAGACAGGCCAATTTTGCTTTAAAAAATCAACAGGTAGAGGCATAACAAAGGTCATATATTATGAGGCTGCAGATGGAAATTCAGCCCCAGCAGTTACATCGACACAGTTATTACTGTTATTACAGCTAAACCTCCTCATTCCGCTGACATTATTAACCAAGACAAACGTGGCCCTGCAGCTTTATTTCATGGGGCAGATCACCTATTAAACCAAGAACAATATCACTGTCTTTTGCAGCACTTCCAAAATTGCTTCCTGCCTCTAAGAGGTTTCCTGGGCTTTTTTCCCCTTACCCTCAAAATAGACACCATCCATCTCGTACATGTTGTATGGGCAGAATTGGTTTCGCATACCCCTGCATTTTTCCATGATATTCAGTCAGGTGAAAGACGTGCAATTGTTGTGATCATTTGTGAAACTATCAGCATGCTCTCTGGTAATATTATTAGGTGCTTACAGACTGAATCTACCTTTTAAAAAGCTCAAAGTTTATCAGGCTATTTTTTTCCTCTAGTCAAAAATGCACACTTCAGGATCCATCAGTGAAAACTCACCCCAGAATCTGAGAGTGCTACCTTCATCTAGAGGAAGAATCTGAGTTCCGGACAATGTAAATGACTTGACTGAAGCTACGCAGCTATATGTGGCTGAACAGGGGTTAAAACTGAGGTCATATAAAACGTTTCCTTACCTATTTAATCTAGAAAAATAAGCTACTCTTTGAAAAAGGATCTTATGATTTTTCTTGTGTGCTCACTCATGTCTAACTCTTTGCAGCCTCATGGACTGTACCTGCCAAACTCTTCTGTCCCTGGAATTCTCCAGGCAAGAATACTGGAGTTTATTGCCATTTCATCTTCCTGATCCAGGGATCAAACCTGAGTCTCCTGCATTGGCAGGCAGCTTCTTTACTACTGTGCCACATGGGAAGCCGATTCTTTTAAAACAGGATCACAAGTCCTTATTTGCTATGTGGATGATAACTAAAATTCAAACTACCTTTCTTTGACTGATAGGTTGGGCTGATGTTTGCAGGGAAAATTTCCTTCACTTAATTATACTTTTTTTCACCTCAATTAAGGTACTGAGTAAATCATCCCCACATTTCATGTCATGTGACCTGGATTTGTTTCAGTTTGAATGTAGTCCCTTCTGGTCAAAGGGGGAACAAATCCCCTCTAAGCATTGATGATCATGGAACTGACAATATTGACTCTTTTTAATGTAGCCCTAGGCACCCTATGCAATTGTAAATAAAAACCCAGACAGAAATAATTACAGTAATCACTCAACAGTGTCCTTGGTTCTCTTGTGAATGGTACCCCCAAGAGGCAGAGTCCAGCAAGAAGTTTAGGACAATGTGATCTTTCAGAAAGGGTAAATATCTTTTAGGTTTTGTGAAACTCCAAATGATCAAAGCTTTCCCAGGAGGTTTGCCATATGGCTTGGGCTTTTGCATGTCTTTTCTGAATTTTCTTCTCTAATAAAACACGTCAACATGTTACTGTTGAACGACAACAAAATAGCAGGACTTGATGTTCCAGTGGCACCAAGGTCGGATGTCTGACCTGCGAGGACCTCTGCGGGCTGCCTCTCCCTCGGCCTCCGCTCCCCCAGCCAAGCTGGCCGGCAGACGAGTGTGATGTGGGGGGCGGAGCCTGTCGCCTCGCTGGTTCCTCTGGTCTGTGGGCAGCCGGACTGATCCAGGGCCAGACCTGGCTCCCCAGCTCTCTGCCTTTTGGCGACCAGCCACCTGGAGTCTGTTCAAATGAACAAGCTGCCTTTTCTTCCTACATATTGGTTTCTCCTCCATTTGAAAACAAAACTCTTCCCCATCTGCTTGCTTCGGGGATCGCCATAATTGCATGGAGGATAATTGGCGGCAACTCAATCTGAGGAAAACCCTGTTGATTCGAAGCACAGGCTCAATAAACGTTTGTGTTTCATCGTTTTGCTAAATGGAGCCTGTGTCCCAGCCAGCTTTGCTAACGCAGAAGGAGAAATTAATGGGAGCCATATGAAGAGGAGGGAAGCATTGAACAATATTCTACCATGACCTGTTTGTTTCTAAGAATTCTTTGCTGTCAAGGGAGCTATTGATTTGTCTGGAAAGTGTCCCCCCAATCCATAAAGCACAAAGTAAATGACATCAGGATGGAGCCCTAAAAACAATGGTACTGCCAAGAATAGGGCTATTTACCTGACTCCACGTACTAAACTGTGGTTCTGGATATGGGTACTGAGCCGGACGACTTCCATAAAAAAAGAAAAAATCATTGCCTTAATATCTAACATTTGCTTTCTGAAATAGTCCTTGACGCCATGAAATAAGCCTCGCAAGTTTGTGCGTACTCCAAGCAGGGAGTACGAGAGAATAAACTAGTCATTCGCACACCTGGATTTGAGTCTTGATACTCACAAGCTGTATGACCTTGTGCACGTCCTTTAATCTCAGCCTCGGGGTCTCATCTCTAATATGGAGATGAAGAATCATTTCTAACTCATTGGGTTGCTGTGAATGAGATGGTTCGTGTAAGAGCTATATCAGTATCTGAAGCATAGTAAGCTCTGTAACATTATTACTTATTATATTTGGTGTTCATTCAACACACGGGTACTGAGTATTTACTATCTATCAGGCACTCTTTTGTGTTCTGGATATACAACATAGAAAAAGACAGTGTTTGGCAGTCATGAATCTTAGAGACTTGTAAGGGAAGCAGGCAATAAAGCAAGGAAATAAATTAGTAAATGAGATTGTTTGAAATAGTTACAATTTCTATGATGAAAATAAAACAACCTAAATGTCCATTGACAGATGAATGAATAAAGAAGATGCGGTGCTGTGCTTAGTCACTCAGTCGTGTCCAACTTTTTGCAACCCCATGGACTGTAGCCCGCCAGGATCCTCTGCCTATGAAATTCTCCAGGCAAGAATACTGGAGTGGGTAGCCTTTCCCTTCTCCAGGGGATCTTCCCAACCCAGGCATTGAACCCAGGTCTCCCACATTGCAGGCAGATTCTTTACCCGCTCAGCCACATGGGAAGCCACAGGGAACTATACTGAATATTTTGTAATGACCTAGAAAGGAAAAAAATCCAAAAAAGAGCCTATATAACTTACTCACTATGTTGTATACCTGAAACTAACACGAGGTTATAAATCAACTATACTTCAAGAAAAGAGAAAAGAAAACAAGAGGAGCAGAGAAAGACTAATATAGGGACAATACGCTTGGATAGAATTTAGGAAAAGCCTCCCTAAACAGGCGAGCTTCTTTGGTGGCTCAGACAGAAAAGAATCTGCCTGCAATGCAGGAGACCCAGGTTCAATCCCTGGGTCAGGAAGATGCCGCTGGAGGAGGAAATGGCAACCCACTCCGGTAATCTTGCCTGGGAAATCCTATGGACAGAAGAGCCTGATGGGCTTCAGTCCATGGGGTCTCAAAGAGTCGGACACAACTGAGTGACTAACACTTTCCCTTTCACTCTCACTTCCCTAAAGAGGAAATATCTGAATCGCAACTTGAAAGCTCAGGCATAGAAAAGAGCTAGGGCGAAGGTCAGTAGTGGGAATGACCCTGACATGTTCAAGAGGAAAAAGAAGACCAGTGAGGTTGGAACACAGTGAACAAGGGGTGACAGAGATGTGAGATGAAATCAGAGGACTTGGCAGGGCCCTGTAGTTCAAGTTAAGTATTCTTTTGTACACTGTGGAAGGTTCTGTAAGTAACTAGAGTCATGTAATTTTTCACGTTTAAATGCTCAGTCTGGCTGCCTGGGGAACACTGTCATGAGCTTAAGCAGGAGCAGGCCAGTAGCAGACTGGTGCTGTGACCTCATTGGTGGAAGGAGCAAGATAGAGAGGGGTCGATGGTATTTGAGCTATATTCCATCAGCCTGGTACTTACTTATTTTCACTGATCTGATTAAGCTGAGTTTCTGAGTTTCAGTCTTGAGATCACCTGTCCAGCAGCAGTCACATAGACAGTGAAGAGAGTTGGAGGAAGGTGTATTCACGGGACTTTTTCACTACACCAAGTAGGCAGGATGGGGTAGTAGAAAGTGCCCTGGGGTTTTGTCAAAAAAGCCAAGAATGAGCTGGACTCCACCACCTACCAGATGTGTCACTTTGATCAAGACAGTCAACATCCAGCCTCAGCTGTTGCCTCATCTGCAAAATGAGGGGGAATTCCAAACTCATGGACTGGTGAGGATAATATATGTAGAAACTGTTCCGTGAACTTTAATGTGGTATTAAAATGTAAGAAAGTATTTCCAAACAGAGAGCTGGAACAGATGGTTTCTGCTTTTCTTGATGTTCAGTGCCCAACCACAGGGCCAACTGGGCCGCATCTTGTTTGAGTTTCTATATTAGTTTCCTACGCCTGCAGTAACAAATTAAACAAACTGGGTGGCTTAAGAAAAGATAAATGTATTCTCTCATAGTTCCAGAAACTAGAAATCCAAAAACAAGGTGCTGGCATGGCCATCTCTCTCAAAGGACTCTAGGGAAGTGCCCTTCCTTGCTTCTTTAAACTTCTGGTAGCTCCAGGTGTTCCATGGTTTGTAACACCATTATTCCAATCTTTGCCTCCATCTTCACATGGCCTCTCTCCTACATGTCTGCGTATCTCTGTCTTCACAAAGCATCCTCCCTACGCAGCTGTTTTCTCTTCTCCTAAGGACACAGTCATATTAGATTAGGGCCCACCTTAATCAAATATGACCACATCTTTAACTTGGTTACTTCTGCAAATACCCTATTTTTTAAAGAAAGGGAACAGGGTGCAGAGATTGGGACTTTAACATATCACTCCAAGGAACACAAAAAAGAAAATGTGCAGATTTGAACCATCCTGGTATCTTGCTAAACAAGAGAGTAATGTCCAGTTCAGAGTTGCAAGACATAGCTTTGCAAAAAGGCAAAATGAAGAAACCAGAATATAGGACCATGAAATAAAATGGGATACTTGATGGTATGGTTAAAAATTAAACTGGAGCCATCTGGTGGCCCTAAGGAGGGCTGTCAAGTTGGAAGAACTAAGGTAAAGAGGGACTAGAGAATAAGCCAGCATTGTTACGGAAAAAGAAAGAGTTAAACTGGGGTGGAGGACACAGTGCCACACACAAGGGACATGGCCAAAGCATTCCATTTCTTCAGGCAAAGAGTGTTACTCAGTAAGAAACAAAGAAAATGATTCAAAGAAAGTAGGTTTCAAGTTCTGCAGGTCATTAATTGAGCGCAGGTGGAGGCCCTAAAGAAATGAGACTGGACGTCACTCTGAACTGTATATGTGTTAGATGGTGGCTCACTCTGGCAGGAAGCCATGTTCCTAGGCAGACAAGACAGAATTTTTAAAAATTGTCCTTTATCAGTTTCCTTTTTGATTTTTGTTTTAATATTTAATTTTAAACTTTGTGAATTATGCTTAATTCCACTAAACTGAAAAAGTAAGCAATAATCTCAACTTAGTAATATTTTTCCTTTCTCAGCTGGGGGAGAGAGAGGTTTTAATTCTGGAATTAACTGGGTACATTAAGAAACATTCAAATGGAGCTTCATGGGATGTCTTTTGAAGGAAATGAATTCAAGGAATGTCGAATTTTGTGTAGCAAGGAAAGAACTGGAATATTCCCTTTCCACAAGAAATCACAGTGGCTTTCAGGGATCAAAGCTGCAGGCAAGTCATTATACTCGTGCTCGTGAGATGAAATGTGCACTTTGAATCCATAAAGTGGAACCGACGGTGTTTCTTCCACGGCATCAAGTACTGTCATGTGAATTTCACTATGTATAATTCACCCACATATGTCATATCAAACCACATTAGCAGACATTTAGAAGCACCAACACTGTACCAACCTCTGAGAGAGATTCAATATGCCAGTGTAGTTGTATGTCTCTGTGTTATATAATTACCCATTTATCTCCCACTCTAGACTGAAAGTCCCCTAGAAGCCAGGGATGTCTTTCATTTCCATATGCCTGGACCAGTGTTTAATCAAAACTCAAAGAACGAATTTACCTAATATACAGATATCTCACTTAGGCCTAATTCTGGGAGAGAAAGCTCTTGGGGAACATGACCTTTGAACTGAGCTTTGAAGAAAGAATAAAAGGACATTCCAAGCAGAGAAAACGAGATGAACAAAGGCATGGAAGGAGGAAATCACGATGTGACAGTTGGTAGATGGTAAATCTGAAGTTAAGACCAAAAAATTAGCTGGAGACACACAGTGGCCACATGCAACTGATCCCAGGCTATCTTTCCAGACTTCAGTGTCAGCTGGGGTTCAGTCCAGAAACACAAACCACCCTAGGTGTCTCAGTCACCTAGAGAATTGGGAGTTTATAGGATACTTGGAGCTGATGGACTGCACCTCTGGGAACATCTCCCAATCTACACAGAATGAGCCATCAGGAGTCTAGTATAGCTGAAAACCCTGAGCTAGGGCAGAAGCAGGAAGCTGGAGCACCATGATTGCCTCCAAATGCCCCCAGAAGCTGGTGGTGGCCAACGGAAAGCTTCTGCAGAAACACCCACCAATCCAGGCTCTTGTCCAAGAAGGTCAGGAAGACAGCACCTTCCAAACACCACACAAAATCACTCATTGGTGACCCCTAATTCAAACCCAAAGCCCTATCCATAAAGACATGTTAGTCGCTTAGTCGTGTCCAACTCTTTTTGACCCAGTGGACTGTTAGCCTCCCAGTTTCCTCTGTCCGTGGAATTCTCCAAGCAAGAATAGTGGAGTGGGTAGTCATTCCCTTCTCCAGAGGATCTTTTTAACCCAAGGATGGAACCCAGGTCTCCTGCATTGCAGGCCAGTTCTTTACTATCTGAGCCACCACTCATTGGAAAAGACCCCGATGCTGGGAAAGATTGAGGGTAAGAGCAGAAGGGGTGATAGAGGATGAAATGGCTGGATGGCATTACTGACTCAGTGGACATGAGTTTGAGCAAACTCTGAGAGAGAGTGAAGGACAGGGAAGCCTGGCATGCTGCAATCCATGGGGTCACAAAGAGTCAGACACAACTTAGCAAATGATCAACAACATCCATAAAGAAGTCTAGGAAATGTAATTTTCATGTAGTTTTCACCTTTTAACTTCTTCAACTAGAAGGAAGTTGGTGGTTTGAGTGATCCAAACCACAGCATTCAGAAAACCTGTTACAGGATTAAAGTGCTGATGGTAAAAGTGATGGTCTGAGAAATTTTTCCAGGATTAAACAGTCTGAACACAGGGAAACTAACAGAAACAAATGAAAAATTTATTTTATAACATGTACTAAATAGTACTCAGAGATTTTATTGATGACAAAAATCTTTTTAAAGAAAATATCTTTCCTGCTTTGGAGTATGTGTGTGTGTGTGTGTGTGTGTGTGTGTGTGTGTGTGTGTGTGTAGTGTTAGCATGTGTGCATGTGTGAGTGTGCGTGTGTGTGTGTGTGTGTGTTTTAAGGAAACTGTTTTATGACTGATAAGGGCATTTATCAGTAGGGAACAATGAAATACTGATAAGGAAAAAGCGTCCCTCAGCTCAGAAGGACTGCCTACTGTTGTCATCTTACCCTGTAGCCTGCTGAATCCTGGAGCCATCCACAGGATTTCTTGAATTCATTTGGCATTTCAAATATCAGCTGCAATTTTAGGTCAAGCGTTGGCTTAAATTTCTATGGGGTTTGTTCAATATGGTGCCTCGGGTTTGGGTATTGGCGAACTGTCATTGTAATTGTGCATTTAATTTGATGTGACTTCAGTATGTACCTCTCACTAAAACCTCCTGAGCAGCTTTTAGAATCCTTGATTAGTTTAGGAAAAGAAAAAAAAAAGTTTCTCCATTAAAAGAAAGAAAGAAAAATGGCCACGTTAGTCATGAGGCTTTCGAGATGTGTGGCTGTGAGAGAACAAAGTCCCCGTCGCAGCTACCTTCCAAGCTGCTCTCCACTGCACTGCCAGGCAGTGGGGACACGTGTGGGCAGCCTAGGCTGAATCTCAACGCTGCGCTCTACCAGCTAGTTCTTTCACCGCTCTAAGTCTCAGTTTTATCTTCTGTAAAATGGACACGACACTTATTTTATAAAATGGTCGAGGAGATTAAAAAGATAGTAATTTCTGGCCTATAATACATAGTTTGGGCATCCCAGGTGGTGCTAGTGGGTAAAGAACCCATCTGCCAGTGCGAGAGATATGAGAGACACAGGTTTGATCCCTGGATTGGGAAGATCCTCTGGGGAAGGGCACGGCCATTCACTCCAGTATTCTTGCCTGGAGAATTCCCGTGGACAGAGGAGCCTGGCGAGCTACAGTCTGTAGAGTCACAAAGAGACCCTATGTAACCATAGGGCCACACAATTGAAGTGACTTAGCATGCCCGTGTGCATACATAGTTTATATACAAATGTAGTTATAGCTTTCATATATATCAGTGCATTCTCTCTTTCTCTCCTTTGCTGCTTAACTGTGTGCTTAAAGAGCGTAATACTGCATGTTCCCTTGTTTCTAGTACCTATGTATACACCTGGTACATAGTCGGTTCTCGACAACTGGCTTCTGGATAATTAGTAAATGTTAGGATGGACGAGTGGGTTGTTTACAATGGTCACTCATACCATGAACAACCGTTGGTGGACTGGGCTGTACCTACATCTCTGTAATGCCAGGGAGTGGGTTTATAGTGCAGACTCCAGCCCACGCTGAGCAGTAAAGCAACTGTCATTTTCTCTCCTGACTAGAACCCGACAGGACCCTCCCCTTTCTGCCTCGGGAGGCCTTTCTTGCATTTGCGGCCCCAGGAGTAATTGTCCTTTCCTACAGGCTTATTTCACAGTCGATTATCCTGTGGCAGCCCCAGTCATCTCATTTTAAACATGTATAGCATGTCCTTGAAGAACCCAATTGCTTCAACAAGAAGCAGTCACTCAAAATGTTAAATATCACTCCATCTTCAAAGCAACGTATCATATCATCCAGCCTCTTTTGTGCAAGATCAACTCTTATCAAAAAAGAAAAGAAAAAGAAAACACAGTTGCTTAGAGACACAATCAGTCAGTCACCGAGCCCGGGGGGCCACAGTGCTGGACATCATCAAAGAAACATCAGCTGGTGACAGGCTCAAACACAGCCATTTAGCCAGCAATATCCAAATAAGGACTCTGCACCAAATAAACACGGGGCTCCGATGCTCCACAACATGAAAGAGCCTGGATGTGCAGTTCCCATGGTCTTGGTGGGAGCCCCATGGCTTACTCTCGCCTCCTGGATCCTCCAAGTGGTATTTATCTTGGCTGCCTAAGCCACCGTTGGTGTCATTAGTGACTGCAGAAAGGAGTGCCCACACCACGCTGCTGCTTCCACATCACTGTGGACCACAGAGACAAGGTGGTTCGGATAACTCCTGAGAAGCAGGCTGCTAGACGAGGTTTTTCTCTCCTCCCTGAGAAGTGAAATTATTATACAAGCCTTTGATCTCACTTTATTTTCTTTCTCTGAAGTGAATTTTTTGCCTGTGGAAAGTACCAGATTAGCAGGCCAGGAAAATGAAGGGTTGGACTTGGCAGTGAGAAAGGTCAAAGAAGAGGAACAACCTTGCTCTCAACCGTCAATTTTCCTGCCACCCCTCCCCCACCTCATCCCCTATCTAGGCAGGGGTTAGAAGAAAACTGTCCAAGTAGAGGATTCTTGTCCTGGCTTCAGTCTAATCGGAAAGTTTGCCCAGCTTCCTTGCTCCACCTTGGTTTTCCTCTCCATTGAGTGAGTAGAGTTAGTCAGATTTTTCTTCCTCAGAGAAGTACTTGAAGACAAAGGTACTTTCAGGTTGGAAGTGCTTCTGAGTTCACCGGAGCACAAGTGTGATAGCAACTCAGTCGGAAAAAACTGGGCTTGCTTCTGAGGTCTGTGTGCCCATGTGCTTAGTCGTGTCCCACTCTTTGCAACCCCATGGATTTAGCCTTCCAGGGTCCTCTGGCCGTGAAATTTTCCAGGCAAGAATACTGAAGTGGGTTTCCATTTCCTCCTCCAGGGGATCTTCCCAACCTAGGGATTGAACCTATGTCTCCTGCATTGGCAGGTGGGTCCTTTACCACTGCACCACCTGGGAAGCCCCATGCTGGTCTAAGAGGAAGGCACAAAAAGGACACCACTCACTCCCCATGTTCAACTTTCCACACTGTCCCCTAGAGTGGCCCCACCTCTGCATGAAGACATAGGAATGGAATCCTGCCCTCAATCAAGGACTATCTATGAAGCTGCTTCTTTTTCCTGAAAACAGAAACATAGGTCTAATCAGAAAAATTAACTAAGCCAATAAATAACTGAGAAGGAAAAAAGTTAAACCAAAACTGACTTAGCATAACTTAACAACTGTGAAGTGCTAGGAAGGTAGCTATTGCACCATGTAGCTACCACCCATAGGGCTGAGAAAACTAAGGGGACAGGTAAGCATCATTGAAACAAAACAAAGACCCCATAAGGCTGAAACTCAACTCGGGCTTCCCAGGAGGGTGTGCTGCATGGCTGAAGCTGGTATTTCTTAGGGAATGTGATGGGACTGGTCCTACAAAAGTTTGAAAAACTTCAACATGCTTTCAGCTGCTGGGGTGAAGAAGCACCTCCTAAGTAATAAGGACAGGAACTGGAGACTGAATAAAGCAAGGACAAAACAGGAACAGGTACCTTCTCCCCTCTGGTCTTGCTCACAGTGTCCCTCTAGTGTTTCCTTTCAGCAAGACTTAACAGAGAGCAGTGGGCAAAGCAGATAGGTGGGTGTAGAGTGCCAGTGCCTGCATCACATGAGGGAAGAGAGAAGGGTCAGTTTGGAGTGGGAAGACAATTCCTTAATAACTGACCTTAGGGGATAAATAAGGAGAGAAAGAGATATGTACCATCTGGGGGTTGGTGCTGTAAAGACAAAGGGTAGAGAGTAAGACGAGAGAAGCAAAAAACTTGAGCACAAGTAATCAGTAGAAAATGTAAGCCTTTGGAATTCACAAGAAAAATATAAAGAGTGAGTAAACATAACACAGAATTGTAAGGTTAGTGCAAGGCTGCTGGGCAGGGACAGGTGGCAGTGAGCCAGACAGATCTCACCATCAGAGCATGAACTCTGATTTAAATACAAGTTACATCAGTTATCTAGAGTAGGACCCTGGGCAACTCGCTCAAACTCTGAGTCTCTTTGCCTACATCTGCAAAGTAGGGATAATAACACTAGCTATGTTGTAACGTTACTGTGAACGGTGGATGAGATAATTTTGTAGAAGGGCTTAATAGAGTGAATGGCATAAACCAAGATCTCATTGTTTTATATAGCTTTTTTTTTTAACATATTCCAAATCTATTCACACTTGCTATTCTCTTTTGTGATGTTATGAAAGAAACTGTTCTTTGTGTTCCAATATTCAAATACTTTTTATTTCAGTGTAATAGTGGAATTTTTATCTGGGCATCTGGCTACACAGAGTAACAACTTCTTTCTCAGCTATCTGTGTATCTGTGCCTCGTAGGTTAAGTTCTGACCAATAGGATAATAAGACAAGTGATGCTGCAACTTCTGAGTGCTGTCTTTTAAAGGATAGGGCACTGTCTCCTCTTTCCTGCCTTACTGCTGGCTGGAATGTAGACATCTGAAGGAGCCCTCTTGACTTTTTGGATGAAGGCAGCACCTTAGGAAAGGCAGAGCAACAGTATAAAAGGAGCCTGTTCACACGACAACATCACACAACCATCATAGTAGCTCAGACTTTGTGTAAGGAGAAGTAAACTTCCATTGTATTAAAGTCACTGTAATCTGGAGTGAAGTAGACTTGATCCGTGTCTTCATGGAGCTTTCTTTCTAAAAGGAAAGCATAGCTGTTATAAACGTGTATCTGAGAGCATACTTTTGATTTCAAGAAACAAAATAATCAGAACTTAGGGGGTTTTGAGATAAAGGTCTGTTTGTCTCACAGAAAAAGGAATTCGAGTGGCTCTGGGGTTCATTCAGCAGCTCACCAATAACAGAATTCTGTGTCAGCTTCCCTGTAATGCTATTGGTCCTGTCCTCATGGTGTAAAGATAGCTGCCATAGCACCAAACATCACATCCTCACATACAAAAATATGTAAAGCAAGAAAAATGGTCCCTGTTTGTCCTTCTCTTCCATCAGAATGGAAAGTCTTTAACAAATGTCCTTATCAGTTTTGGTCTCAGATTCCACTGGTTAGTGTTGGAATACATGCCAATGCCATAACAGCTAGAGAGGCCAGGCCAGCAAGGAACTGACATTCTTAGCTTTTACAGGCTTTGGAAGGTGGGCTTCTCAGGAAAGGAAGAAGCAGGCTCATAGTATTGTTAGGCATCATCTTTTTAAGAACCATTCTTTGCTTTTTGTAACTTTCATGTGGATAGGTTAGTGCTGAAATTCTTCTCCAAATGTGTTTATTTATACCTTACTGTCTTGTTGAGTTGCCACCTTATATTATAGAGGAAATAAAGTAGGGTTAATTAATCTAAATATTTTCTGTACTATTATTTAATTCAATTATGCCATGCATCAGGCTTTGTGTTGAATACTTGAAACACATTATATCATTTAATAAAGTGTGGTTTCTGAAAATTGCTGGTCATCTGCTTGTTACCTTCCAAAGTGCTGCATTTTTGTATGAATAAAATAAAGCTGGATGGTAGAAGGTACTGTGAATCAATTTTCAATATGCTCAAGAATCAACATTGCAGAAAGCAGACATCTTATTATCTTGGCCAAACTACATAAAGTGTTGGCTTAGCTTTTAGCTATGGTTTCAAATCGATTCTGATAATGGTGACAGAAAACATGGTGAAAACTAAAACATATCGGGCATTTTCCTGTCAAATAAACCAACCACTCCCTGAGAAATTAGACATTGGTCAAGAATTTAGATTGACTCACCAGGGTTATTCCAGGACTTATCAAAAATTCTCAAAGTTCTTCTAATTTGCTTAAATATTTGCCACAGTTGTGCACTCTGCTGGTTACTTGCAGTGCATAAATTGCTATATATTCTCATGCAGACTATGGACTTGCCTTTAAATCTGCTGAATTTAAGAAATTAATGCTTGGAGACTTTATCCAAACTGCCACACTCACATCCCATCACCTTCAAACAAATGGTCAGATTGCAGATATGGTAGATGCAGTGAAGAAACCTGTAGAAAGAGTTGTCCAATGAGACCAGACTAGACAGTTTCGTCATCACAGAGCACAGCTCAAGGGTGGAGTCAGGACTGCAGTTCAGCGAGCTGTGCAGAGTCTCATGTCTTGACATCAAGACTTCTATATGTGCAGCATCAACACACACAAAGCCTAGAATAACTGGTTCTCAAATTTGTGTGGTCATAATAATCACATTAAGTTCAGTTCAGTTCAGTCGCTCAGTCGTGTCCGACTCTTTGTGACCCCATGAATCGCCAGGCCTCCCTGTCCATCACCAACTCCCGGAGTTCACTCAGACTCACGTCCATAGAGTCTGTGATGCCATCCAGCCATTTCGTCCTCGGTCATCCCCTTCTCTTCCTGCCCCCAATCCCTTCCAGCATCAGAGTCTTTTCCAATGAGTCAACTCTTTGTATGAGGTAGCCAAAGTATTGAAGTTTCAGCTTTAGCATCATTCCTTCCAAAGAAATCCCAGGGTTGATCTCCTCAGAATGGACTGGTTGGATCTCCTTGCAGTCCCAGGGACTTTCAAGAGTCTTCCAACACCACAGTTCAAAAGCATCAATTCTTCAGCACTCAGCCTTCTTCACAGTCCAACTCTCACATCCATACATGACCACAGGAAAAACCATAGCCTCGACTAGACGGACCTTAGTTGGCAAAGTAGTCTCTGTTTTTGAATATGCTATCTAGGTTGGTCATAACTTTTCTTCCAAGGAGTAATCATCTTTTAATTTCATGGCTGCAATCACTATCTGCAGTGATTTTGGAGCTAAGGGGTGTATTAAAATATAGATTCTACGTGCTAAGTCACTTGAGTCATGTCCAACTCTTTGCCACCCCATGGATCCCACCAGGCTCCTCTGTCCATGGGATTATCCAGGCAAGAATACTAGCATTGGTTGCCATTATTGATCTCTATTGTTGACCTCCCCTGGAGGAGGACCTCCAGGGGACCTTCCTGACCCAGGGACCGAACCCCCATCTCCTGCCTACCAGACAGATTCTTTACTGGTGAAACACTGGGGAAGTCATAGATTTTTACATCTTATCCTAAACTGTGTGAGTGGATCGGGGTTAAATTAGGTGAATTTGCTTATTTGACATGAGTTCCAGGTGGCTCTGATATACCTGGTAGACCGGATCACAGACCATAATTTGAGAAACCTGGTCTAGATGCTGTTTGGTTGGCATCGACTCTTCCAATTTTGAGTTATACAACTTAGACTTTATGAATTTGGCCTAAAGCAAGACCCCTTTAAAACTGAAATCACATAGGTCAAGCTGTGCAGTGATTAGACACCATAAAAATCAACATGGCATTATAACGTTCACTGGGTGAGATCTGTACGTACACACACACGTGCATAGTCCAGTGACTAACAGAATCAGAGCTATTAAAACATCTAATCTCCATCACTTAGGAAATAAACTATCAAATTTATCAGAAATAGAATGTAAAGAACATAATTATTTTAAGACTACCACAAACTGCTGTAATTAAGTTATCTAATAGTTTTAAGTCTAATGGCACAAGGTTCAACCTGAGGTGTCCTCTTCCAGGATAAACAGTTATATTCATTTTAGGGAGTAAGAGTAAAGATTTGATAGTCAAGGAATTAAGACACATTAAATCTTAAATCTTAGTCTAACAAATATCCTTATTTCCCTATTAGGTTCCCAG
>SJYC01086792.1:0-46422 GCA_006408675.1 Madoqua kirkii | reverse complement strand
AAAGACCCTGATGCTGGGAAAGATTGAGGGCAGGAGGAGGAGGGGACGACAGAGGATGAGATGGTTGGATGGCATCACCAACTCAGTGGACATGAATTTGGGTGGACTCTAGCAGTTGGTGATGGACCAGGAGGCCTGGCATACTGCAATTCATGGGGTTCCAAAGAGTCAGTCACAACTGAGCTACTGAACTGAACTGAATTAAGAGATCTAACCTATTAGAGTTATGAGTTTTATAATTTTAGACTATAGTATCCTGCCTGCACTGTAAGTCTTTATGAAGTAGACTGAAAACACTCAGTGCTTCTAGGCCTGTGCTTATTCTCCTGACACAAATAATACTAAAAAGTTATACATAATAGTTGTTAGATACCTGCTCCATTAGAAATAGTAGAAGAAAATTTATCACTTGCCAAACTAGAAAAATTTCATATAAAAAATAAACATTCTTTTCAAGTTTTCAAACAGGTACACCAAATTGTAAGAATACAATTAAAGACTGTCAATTTGTGCTCTTTTATAGACTTAAATGAATTTTCCATTACATAAAAATTCTGACAACATGTAAGTTGGCCTGTATATATTTTCAAGATTCTGTATAGTTCTATTTTAGTTGCTTACAGAGAAAAGTCCTGGAAAACAAATTTTTTTTTTTTTTTTTCTTCAACCTAGAGTTTTCATGGGACAAAGCATAAAAGGACAGTGTTAGGGGGAATGTCCTTACCAGATACACATGGACAGCTCAGCTCTGCTTTGTGGAAGCAACTGTGGGATGCCAGCTGTTCAATTCTCCTTTTCCTTGGCATCTAGGCCTCATTTCACACCCAATTTGAATACTTTTAGTTTGAGAACTTTTAATTTGATCCTCAGACGAAATCTGTAACTAATGTGGCCTGTACTGCATTGAACTGACTTAAACCAAGCCTTCTAAAGACCACAATTTATTTTTCTGAGAGGAGGATTAAAGTGGAGGGATTGATTACCTTTGCCTCTTTCCTTGTTTCTTCCCAACTCCTTCCCAAGAAAAAAAGGACAAATCTTCCTACACTTGCTTTTTCTAAAACCTTGCACAAAAAGCTCATCAGGCCTCAGGTTCTTTATCTGCAGATAAGGATAATAATATCTATTATGTAAAGATGATGGCAATTAAGTTCAATAAACATCTGAATTCTTTCTGGGATCTTGGTCTGATAAAATGTAAAATTATTTCTTTGTAAAGCTTTTAGCACAGTATGTAATAGCCAACAATGGTGATTCCCTTTGCATTCTGAAATGAGGTCCTCATATAACAAGGACCTCTGTGAGCCTACAGTCCCAGCCGTTATTCCATGGGCCTCTCAGTTTAGCTATGCTTGTGGGTTGGGATTCACTCTTACCTACCTGCACCTCACTCTTACCTGCCTGCACCTTTCTCTTCTTTTTCTATTGCATATAGGCTTGTTACTAGGTCTATTTCTCAGCTTCCCTTCTTTGTCCTCCTTCCCACTTGTCTCCCTCCCCTGCCCTAGAAGAAGACTTATCTTTCTTTTAGAAATTTATGATAAATTACAGTATATATATGTGTACCTATGTGGTCCAGTTGGTAAAAAGAATCTTGCAGTGCGAGAGACCTGGGTTTGATCCCTCGGGTGGGAAAGTGCCCTGGAGAAGGGAACGGCTACCCACTCCAGTATTCTTGCCTGGAGAATTCCATGGCAGCCTACAGTTAATAGGGTTGCAAAGAATCAGACACAGCTGAGTGACTAACATACACGGGTTTCTAGGTGGTTGGTTTGTTTGGTTTTTAAACCTCAGCAAGTGTTCACAAAGCAGTCACACCTATATAACCAACACCTGGATAAAGAAGAACAACATTACCAGAACCCCAGAACCCCTTCTAGACACTTCAGTCACTATGTGCTCTCCAATGGTTACAGTAATCTGACTTCTGATACTTAACATTTATTTTGCCTTTTTCTCTTTCTCTTAACCTTATATAAATATATCATATACCACATATTCTTTTGTGTGTGTCTTCTTTTTTCGATATTTTGTTTGTAAAATTCATCCAGATTGTATGTAGTTAGTTGTTTGTTCATTCTGTTTGCTGTGTATGGTTGCATTGTGTAAATTTACTACAGTTGTTTATACATCCTTTAAAATGATGGGGATGTGAGCTCTTTCCATTTTTTGGCTATTATAAAGAGTGCTGCTGTGAATATTCTTATGCATCTCTTTTACTAAATATCTAGACATATTTCTGTGGGATTATACTTGGGAGTGGATTGGGTGGGCCAGAGGGTATGTATATGTCCATCTTTAGCAGATTATATGGAAACAGTCTTCTTAGATAATTTTAATAATTAGCACTCCCACCTGGCTCATAGTTTCAAAAGAGCCTACTCTGTCAACAAAGCGAAGTGACTTTATTCTCTATTGAAATGTTCTCATCTCCTCTCTTCAAAATTAATTATCAATTTTTAAATACTGATAAAATATTTCTATGAGTTTGGGATCAAACTTTCTCAATACAAAACATCAATACAAAAAAGTTAAGTACAGGTAATCTGCTTTTCTGTATAATATTCTGTATAATATCCAATATAAGTTCATTTGAATTTTCAACTAAACTGATTAGTAAGCTAACTGACCAGGTTCTGTTCTAGTCTGGGCTGCCATATTGGGATTGTTATTGTTGTTTAGTCACTAAGTCATGTCCAACTCCTTTGTGACTTCATGGGCTGTAGCCTGCCAGGCTCCTCTGCCCATGGGATTTCCCAGGCAAGAATACTGGGGTGGGTTGCCATTTCTTCTTCCAGGGGATCTTCCCCACCCAGGGATAAAACCTATGTCCCCTGCATTGGCAGGTGAATTGTTTACTACTGAGCCACCAGGGGATTAGCTGAAGGCAATAGAAAAGAGTTACAACAATTTAATAGTTTTTTCTAAACACCATTGTGTTATTAAATTAACTTTTAAGCAGGGGTCTGTGAACTTTATTGGAAGAGCTCACAGGATGAATAGCTGACCTTTATGAAGCACTTAATGTGCAAAACAGCTCTCATTTCATCTCATGGTAACCTTCCTATGTAGGTGTTGTCATCATTCTTTGTTTTTAAAAGTGAGGAAATTAGACTCAGACAGACTAAGCAACTTGTCCTACAGTCCTGAGTCTCTTGGATTCCGTGGTCTTCATTCTTACCTATCACACCATCCTGCCCCCAGTCCTGCCACATGGCCAGCATGGCTACCAGAGTAATATTTCTAAAAGTCAAAGCTGAGCATGGCATCCCCTTGCATAGCAGTGTTTGACTTGCTATTAAATTAACTTTTAAGCAACTTTAGAGACCTGCTGATCCTAAAGAAGACAATTTAATCTTCATCATTGAAGTTCTATGTGAGATTACACTGAATTATCATAGTTAAGGTCTTTTGGTATTGTTCTTATTTTCTTGGGAAAAACATCTGGAATATAAAGTTATATTCATCTATATGTATTCTTGTTTCAAAATATCTATTGTTTATTGATTTTATAGGTATTTTGAGATGAATGTGACATTCATTGATTTTTGTTGATTTTGTTATCCATTCATGTTATGTCATAGAGTCTATAATGTCAATGTTCAATGCCACACACTTGCACATAATGACATCAACACAGCTGGAGCCTGATAAATGGATTTTCCTGGTATTTTCTCTAATCTTCAATAATTTCACTTGGAAATGAAATTTTCTTAAGAAATGTTCAGAAATTGCTTAGTATTTTACAGCACTGGTATTGGCTAATAGGAATGCAAGAAGTGTAACTTTTATTGGTTACTATGTTTCCATTTTGCAACAAACCACATCATAAGTTTCTTCTGTTTGTTTACCATGAGTATATATTGTATTAAATTAAATGAATCACACATTCTGAATATTTTTCTCCCGCACTTCAAGATGTCCTTTTAAAATATTGTCTAACTGCCAGCTAATTTAAAACCCTAAGAGCTCGTTGTTGTGTCATTTCGGAATAGAGTATTCAATAATTTAAAGTGAAATGAATCACTAAATGATGAAGAATTGCTGTTAAATCTTTTGTGCTATAAGGATTTCTTTGCTAGAGTCACATACAGAAATTGTACATTTCTGTGAAATGCCCTCTGAACATTAGAGAGATATGCATGAGCTGAAATTTCAAAAACAAATCTAATGATTTGACAGCCCTGCTCAAAAGACAGGAGCTCAGCATTTTAGAGGTTTCAGTGTACTGAAAGACAGAGTCAGGGGGAGCCTAGGAATATCCTCTGTTCTCTGACCTTTTGCCTCCACCTCTGTGTCCGGCTGCCATTGTCCTGTAACCCTGACAGGGAGGAGGAGCCCACCAACAGCCTCTCACCTCAGTGATCTCAGTGGTGGGGGCGCTGGGGCAGTACTCAGGAATCCCTGCACAAGAATGTCAGTCAGTAGAAGCTCCCTGTAGTGGCTAACCCTTGTTCTCATGGAGACTTTTTTAAGAAAAAGTAATTTCCAAGCTCTGCAGAATGGATTTGAAATACTATTTTGATGCTCTCACAGCTGATTTCAACAAAAATTCTTAGTGCCTACATGTTAAGAATGGAATAAATATTTTCATAAATTCTTTGAAAGTAACCATAAGCAGATCCAAATATATTGACTATTTTTCCTATTTGAGTTCTTCTGACTAGACTAGTGCTTTTAAGATTACTGTACTTCATTTTTATGGATAATCAAGAATGTGCATGAAACCTTAATTTCCAGCACAGAAGGATAATTGCTCAGTGATCATTTACTTTCTTTAAAACATAACTGAATATAAACTAAGACAGAAACTAAGGAAAAGCTATTTTTAAACATGGCATTGAAATGGTGTATGAAATCAAATGGCATATGAAAATGCACTCAATCTGGTGTGTGTGTTTTTTTTCAAGCTTCCACCTGTAACTTAAAGTGGACCTAAGATCTAGTTCACCTTTTTAGTCATGGAACCATAGGAAGCACTTTGTTGATCACTGGACATCTGAACCCTTACTTGAGAGGTTGGGAAAGAGCTGATCCAGTTAAGTAGGAGGGCAGGAGGAGAAGGGGGCAACAGAGGATGAGATGGTTGGATGGCAGCACCAACTCAATGGACATGAGTTTGAGCAAACTCCAGGAGACAGTGAAGGACAGGGAAGCCTGGCGTGCTGCAGTCCATGGGTTCGCAAAGAGTTAGACATGAATGGGATTGAACACCACCACCTGTTAAGTAACTCAGTAACAGAGGTAGTTACAGCATTTAAACCACTTACTCAAATGAACCCACTGCTCTTTTCCACTTTCCTGTGATTTACAGTCCTTTGTTTCAGCAGGAAGGGTGAGATCTCATTTAATGTGTTTTTAGATTAAAGGGATACTGTAGTACAGTTGAAAGCATAGAAAACATGAATTTGTTAGCAATGACACGGATCTTTAATAGTGACAGCTCTGCTATGCACTATAATCTTTCTGTGGCATTGGGTCATATAATCATTTTTTTAAAAATGTGACTGCCATAAGTTATACCATAGTTTTTGTACAGATATATGCAAAAATAACTGAGTTATAGTTTGTAGATAAACATTTACTGACTCCAACCTGATTTCTTACCGCTCTTTCTATGAGCAAGCTGAAGACCATTTAATGTAAAAAAAAAAAAAAAAAAGTGGAGGAAAATAGAAAAGTAGTAAAGGGCAGTTTGAGCAGTAAAGGCACTGTGTTATCTGTGGGAACTTCTCCAGCTTTATGTGATAGCATACAGTATAGAAAAGGTTCTTTCAGCAAGTGTTTAGGAAAATATGTTCCAAAAGATCTGCATAACATTAGTGTAACCGAGTGTTCCTCTCTGTGGCTTCCTGTTTTGGAATTAAATGCCTTCAGGGTACTCAGAATAACTCTGTTTAGAAACACAAGAAGAATTTAACCTCTTGTGTTCCAAATCAGTTTCTAAAAACTATAGATTAATTAGAAAACAAAAGATCTCATCCTTCTTTGTTTCTCAATAGTTTCAGCTCAAATTTAAAGGTTTTTATACATTAATTAGGTGATATATTTAGAAAACATATGGACTGGAGCTCTTATAGGATTTATTATCACCAAAACTATAAGTTTTGTTTCTTTATAAACAATTTTCATAGACGAAATGTTTTGGAAGATAGGATTATTTCCAGATGAACTCAGTAAAAAATTTCTACTTTGGTTATTTGCAGGAGGTTCACACAAGGAGCAGTAAGCTGACTCTGTTTACTTTGTGGTGTCAGTGTTCAGCCATTAAGTTGCTGCTGCAAAGCCAGCAGAGGGAGCACCAAACAATATTTTTGTTTAGTTTCAAGCTTAATAGTGTATTTTTAAGTTCGTTTCTCTGTTTTCATTTAAAAATATATCTGCAACTGATCATTTATTGAGTATACATTTTTACTGTATAGGTTTAACTTTCTCTATGCTTCTAATTCTCGTTTGAAATTAAAAGACTTTAAAAAGGCATTATTTATGCAATTCAGCCCTACCTGTTGTTCAGTCGCCAAGTCTTGTCTGACTCTTTGCGATCCCATGGACTGCAACACACTAGGCTTCCGTGTCCTTCACTGTCTCCTGCAGTTTACTCAAATCATGTCCATTAAGTTGGTGATGCCATCCAATAATCTCATCTTCTGTCACCGACTCTTCTCCTTCTGCCTGCAGTCCTTCCCAGCATCAGGTTCTTTTCCATTGAGTTGGCTGTTTGCATCAGGTGGCCAAAGTATTGGAGCTCAATCATACATACATCTATTAAATGTCTAATGTATATAAGACAAGTAATGAAGAGTCAAAGGTGAATACTCCACAGTCTCTGTCCTTCAGGTACTTATAATCTAGTTGAATAGAGAGAATTATGAAGATCTTCCTATTTATAAGGTAGAATATGGGCCACGTATCTTGATAAAGAATCATTGGAAATATCATTGAGAGGTTGATATTTGAATTGGACCTTGAAGGAGAGGTTTTCTAAAATGGAGATTCTAGATTGGACAGAAGAACAACAATGCAGGATGTATTTGGGAAAAAGAAAGTATAGGAATGTGGCTTGATAGAAATGGTGAATAGAGGGAATGTACTAAGAAATGAGATCAGAAAGCTAAGGTGGAGTCAGATATGAAGCACCTTGAAATCCATGCTTGGGGGTTTTGGTTTTATTTTTTTGGCACAGGAGAGCAAATTGCAGGCCATTAGAAGGAAACAACTGATGTTTTTCATTCAGAGTAAAAGGTTACTTGGAGAACTGAGAGAATAAAACTGGACTGTTATGTACTTTTGTTCATGAGGGGACTATTCTATAATAGTAATATCTTTTATTTATATTTAGATATACACATCATGCATGTGTATATACAGACACCTATGTATATGTGTTTGTATACATATTTTTGCACACATACAGTTTATACAATAATACTGTTCCTAAATCATATATGTATTTGTATTTTGTATTAAAATTCAATTCAAATACTTTTAAACCTATAAACTTTGTTTATACTGGAGTGGAAGTCACTCAGTTGTGTCCGACTCTTTGTGACCCCCATGGACTGTGCAGGGCCAGAATACTGGAATAGGTAGCCTTTCCCTTCTCCAGGGGATCTTCCCAACCCAGGGATCAAACCTAGGTCTCCCACGTTGTAGGCGGATTCTTTACCGTCTGAGCCACAAGGGAAGCCTTTAGAAGTATCTTGAGATTTAAAGATATGTACTAAAAATATATTAGGTAATGTGCACCAGGTCTCAAAGCAAATTCGGAGCAAACCTGGTGTCCAAAAGAATACTCAGGTTTTCAGTCTTTGTGACCAGAAAGTTGAATGAGCTGCCGTTATCCCACTGGACATGTAAAGGGTGACAGGGGCTGGAGTGGAGGTGGAGGGTGGGGTTTATTCGGTGCTGTCATATCAGACTGGAAATGCTGGAGGGCATCCATCCTTGTAAAGATGTCTAGCGCATACTTCCAGTTTTAGGTTTGGAGCTCAGGAGAGAAGCCAGAGCTAGAGTTTGGGAGTGAATGAGATAAATCAGGGCAATTAGACTGAGAAGAGGAGAGAAGTGAGAATGAAACCTTGGGGGATGCCTACATGGAGGAAGGTAAAGGAAGAAGTGTGGGGAGGAGCCTGGCAGACACTGACAGAGCTGCGAGCAGACAGGAAAATGCCCCGCTTGTCACTCAGCAGCAGCTGAGCGCAGAGCACTGAAGCCACTGTCCAGCGTGCGGAGGACCTGAGCAGAGTCAGCTGCTGCAGGGCACAGTTTAGGATAGGGACTGAAGGGAGGATCATCGGGTTTGTTTATTCAGGAGATCAGACTTCCTGAATAGTTCCCTTAGTTGTGTACTAAAATACAAAGTAGACTTCCACCTCACAGCTCTGTTTATGCAAAGTTAAAAGATTCCAGAGGACTACCACCTGGCTCAAAATTTATGAGTTCTGTTTGATATCCAGGTGTGTTGTTTATGGGTCAAACTCACTTGTGTAGTTTTCAAAAGAGGTACAGTGCCTTTGTAACCTTGATGATTTATCTTTATTTTATGACTACTTTGTACTTGATTTTTTTGTAACATAAGAAAATCACTATCTTTGTGTAAGTTCATTAAAATTAAAATACAAAGAAGAAATTTAAAAAATTGTTCCTTAAATAACAACCATAATACATTAAATAACCAGAAATAGAATGAACTTCTCTTTGTATGTCCTCCTCTCTCCCTTCTTTCTTTTCTTCCTATTGCTTTGTTGATCAGAGTGTGCCTATTATTTTAAATAAAAAGGATTAAATTTACATTTACTTAAATTTATGAAAAGGAAAAGAAACTTAAGGTACCTGAAAGAATTGTAGAGCTTCCAAATAAGAACTTCTTGACTACAGGTTGTAGTATAAGTATATATTTTGAAAGATCTGTTTACAGTTAAGAACTGAGATAATGAAAAACATAACGAGGTTAGAGTTACTGCTTTACCATACGTGTTTCTCTTGAGACCATATAGATTGTTTTTGAAAGATGCACATGCACGCTCTACCTTCTTGTCCCACCCCAATTTTTGTTTGTTACATTAGTTATACTTGTTTAAGTTTTATAACATTTACATTGTTATATAAATGTTAAACTAAGGCCTATAATCACTGCAGATGGTGACTGCAGCCATGAAATTAAAAGACGCTTACTCCTTGGAAGAAATTTATGAACAACCTAGATAGCATATTCAAAAGCAGAGACATTACTTTGCCAACAAAGGTCCGCCTAGTCAAGGCTATGGTTTTTCCATTGGTCATGTATGGATGTGAGAGTTGGACTGTGAAGAAAGCTGAGCGCCGAAGAATTGATGCTTTTGAACTGTGGTATTGGAGAAGACTCTTGAGAGTCCCTTGGACTGCAGGGAGATCCAACCAGTCCATTCTGAAGGAGATCATCCCAGGGATTTCTTTGGAAGGATTGATGCTAAAGCTGAAACTCCAGTACCTTGGCTACCTCATGTGAAGAGTTGACTCATTGGAAAAGACTCTGATGCGGGGAGGGATTGGGGGCAGGAGGAGAAGGGAACGACAGAGGATGAGATGGCTGTATGGCATCACTGACTCGATGGACGTGAATCTGAGTGAACTCCGGGAGTTGGTGATGGACAGGGAGGCCTGGTGTGCTGCGATCCATGGGGTCACAGGGTCAGACATGACTGAGTGACTGAACTGAACTGAACTGAAGGCCTATAATGGTTTAAATCTAGTTGTGTATTTAACTTAGAGTTCAGTACTCACCATGATTTTTTTTTAAATCATGGTGTTTGCATCCTTGAATTTTAATTTTGATTCTTATGTTAGTTGTTTAGTTTCCATCAATAAGTGGAATTATTTAGATAATTCTATAGGTGGCTATTTCCTGTTGAGAATGTCTTTTGTTGTATTTATCCTGTGTAGACATCTTGGTTAGTCAGATTGCTCTGGGGACATGGTTTCTTCAGAAATCTGCAAACACTGGTCAGTTGTTTTCTGGTGTTGAAAGGTGCCATGGAAGAATCCAGTGCTTGCTTAATTATTCTCAGTTTTGTACATGATTTCCCTTTTTTCTTTGATTCTCTTAAAAAAATTTTTTGGCATCTTCTATTTTACTTTAATGTTATAAGCATGTGGAAAATGAATTCAATTGAACCCTTATTTCACAGTATGCCTGAGAATAAAATCCCAGAATAATTAATTTTTAAAAATAGAACCCATGTAACTAGTAGATGAAAACACTGGTGACCCTCTAATCTTTCTAAGAATGGCTTCCCAATAAAAAACATGAAGAATTGATCAATGGGTTTTTCTGCATCAAAAAAGAAAAAAAGCTTCAGATGACAATAACCAACAATAATATGTGAATAAAGTTAAAGGAAAAATTGCAACAGGTAAAATATTCACAACAAATGATAGATGATAGATATTTGTTGTATTATGTTTCACTTATAATAAAACCAGTACTGCAAAAAAAAAGTGGGTACAAGGCATATAGAGGCATTTCACAAGTGGAAAAATGCTAGAGAGTAGAAGATTCTTAATTACATAATGTAGTCATAAAGGTGAACTTTTAAGAAAGCAGAAAGAAATTTCCCTATTTTGAATAAAGTGTCTCTCATATGTAGTTACCAATGTCAGATTAAATATCCTTATGCTGTGAAATTCCATGTTTCTGAGACGTGTGTGTCAGATCTTTGTTATACATTTGTTTTATCCTTGATAAATTCAACAACAATGTATTATGCATCCTGCTTTTCATGGTGCATGGCTCAGAATGTACCACGTACTTTGCATGTGAAAGTGGAAGTGTGAGTGGCTCAGTGGTATCTGACTCTTTGTGACCCCATGGACTGTAGACCACCAGGCTCCTCTGTCCATGGGATTCTCCAGGCAAGAATACTGGTGGGGGTAGCCATTCCCTTTTCCATGGGATCTTCCCATCCCAGGTATTGAACCCGGGTCTCCTGCATTGAAGGCAGATTCTTTACCATCTGAGCCACCAGGGAAGCCCACTTTGTATGTATTGGTCCTGAAATAAATATTTATTCTTTGTGACCCCATGGACTGTAGACCACCAGGCTCCTCTGTCCATGGGATTCTCCAGGCAAGAATACTGGTGGGGGTAGCCATTCCCTTTTCCATGGGATCTTCCCATCCCAGGTATTGAACCCGGGTCTCCTGCATTGAAGGCAGATTCTTTACCATCTGAGCCACCAGGGAAGCCCACTTTGTATGTATTGGTCCTGAAATAAATATTTAGATAAATCCCCAGCTTTGGGATATAAAATGTACTTTTAACTTTTATACAGATACAGCTATTAAAATGTACATTTCAATAATGTACATTTAAATATTTATTTCAGTTATTTATTTAACTGAATAACAGTTATAATGTTTATGCTCAGTCGTGTCCGACTCTTTGTGACCCCATGAATCGCCAGGCCTCCCTGTCCATCACCAACTCCCGGAGTTCACTCAGACTCACGTCCATAGAGTCTGTGATGCCATCCAGCCATTTCGTCCTCGGTCATCCCCTTCTCTTCCTGCCCCCAATCCCTTCCAGCATCAGAGTCTTTTCCAATGAGTCAACTCTTTGTATGAGGTAGCCAAAGTATTGAAGTTTCAGCTTTAGCATCATTCCTTCCAAAGAAATCCCAGGGTTGATCTCCTCAGAATGGACTGGTTGGATCTCCTTGCAGTCCCAGGGACTTTCAAGAGTCTTCCAACACCACAGTTCAAAAGCATCAATTCTTCAGCACTCAGCCTTCTTCACAGTCCAACTCTCACATCCATACATGACCACAGGAAAAACCATAGCCTCGACTAGACGGACCTTAGTTGGCAAAGTAGTCTCTGTTTTTGAATATGCTATCTAGGTTGGTCATAACTTTTCTTCCAAGGAGTAATCATCTTTTAATTTCATGGCTGCAATCACTATCTGCAGTGATTTTGGAGCTAAGGGGTGTATTAAAATATAGATTCTACGTGCTAAGTCACTTGAGTCATGTCCAACTCTTTGCCACCCCATGGATCCCACCAGGCTCCTCTGTCCATGGGATTATCCAGGCAAGAATACTAGCATTGGTTGCCATTATTGATCTCTATTGTTGACCTCCCCTGGAGGAGGACCTCCAGGGGACCTTCCTGACCCAGGGACCGAACCCCCATCTCCTGCCTACCAGACAGATTCTTTACTGGTGAAACACTGGGGAAGTCATAGATTTTTACATCTTATCCTAAACTGTGTGAGTGGATCGGGGTTAAATTAGGTGAATTTGCTTATTTGACATGAGTTCCAGGTGGCTCTGATATACCTGGTAGACCGGATCACAGACCATAATTTGAGAAACCTGGTCTAGATGCTGTTTGGTTGGCATCGACTCTTCCAATTTTGAGTTATACAACTTAGACTTTATGAATTTGGCCTAAAGCAAGACCCCTTTAAAACTGAAATCACATAGGTCAAGCTGTGCAGTGATTAGACACCATAAAAATCAACATGGCATTATAACGTTCACTGGGTGAGATCTGTACGTACACACACACGTGCATAGTCCAGTGACTAACAGAATCAGAGCTATTAAAACATCTAATCTCCATCACTTAGGAAATAAACTATCAAATTTATCAGAAATAGAATGTAAAGAACATAATTATTTTAAGACTACCACAAACTGCTGTAATTAAGTTATCTAATAGTTTTAAGTCTAATGGCACAAGGTTCAACCTGAGGTGTCCTCTTCCAGGATAAACAGTTATATTCATTTTAGGGAGTAAGAGTAAAGATTTGATAGTCAAGGAATTAAGACACATTAAATCTTAAATCTTAGTCTAACAAATATCCTTATTTCCCTATTAGGTTCCCAGGAGACATTTATGCAAAATACAGAAGCAGGATGTTTAGAATAAAAGAACACTAATTAATAGAGCACAGATCCTCCTCCTACTTTACTCTGTTACATGGCAGAACTGGAGCAAGTTTGCTTTTGTCTTGAGACCTAGGCAAGGTCTAAGACTCCGGCTCTCTTCCTGTAAGTCTAAATTCTGGGCCAAATACACACTGTCAAATCTATGAGGAGAGAAATGGAAGAGAGGTGGCAGGATACAGAGAAGAGAGAATGAGACCAGGAATGAGGAGGAAATCCAGAGGGTGGGCCCTGGCCTGAGTTGCCTACCTTATAATACACTGAGAGATTGAAAAATAATTAACCAGGAAACCAGGAGTCACTAAAATGGCAGGCTCTGCCAAGATCTGCTTATCAAACCAAGAGACATCAACACGGCAAAGGAAAGAAGCCACTCCCACCTTTAAGGACCATAAGCCTGCCTGTAACAATGGTACGGCGCTAAGCTGTGCTTTCATCTGAACAATCATATTAGCAAGTCTGGCTCAGGTTCTTGTGGGGTCACTGCTCCTTTCCCATGGGTCCTGGAGAAGACTCTTGGGAGTCCCCTTGGACAGCAAGGAGATCAAACCAGTCAACCCTACAGTAAATCAACCCTGAATACTCATTGGAAAGACTGATGCTGAAGCTAAAGCTCCAATCCTTTGGCCACCTGATGCAAAGAGCCAACTCATTGAAAAAGAGTCTAATGCTGGGACAAATTGAGGGCAGGAGGAGAAGGGGGCAAAAGAGGATGAGATTGTTGGATGGCATCATTGACTCAGTGAATATGAGTTTAAGCAAATGCCGGGAGACGGTGAAGGACAGGGAAGCCTGGCATGCTGCAGTCCATGGGGTAGCAAAGAGTCAGACACGACAGAGCAATTGAACACCCACCACCGCCACCTCACAGCAAATACAGAGGGATGGGGCTGGGGCAGTGGAAGGAAAGTCCGAGTTTGCTCCAGCCATGATTCACTCCATAATTGATTTTGACCTTGAAATGGATTGGCCAACCTGTTTCCTCAATCCTACCTACCTTCCTAAATCTTACTCACTTTTAGGGTTCAGCTGAAATACATTCTTCTGCCTGACACCCAAGAAGGTAACTCTTTCTCTGCAATCAAATAGCGCACATCTATACCATCTGATAATGACCAGCTCACTTATGGACAGATTGTGAATGACTTCACTTATAAGAAAGTAAGCCAACCCTTGTATGAATTCATAGAATTGGGAGGAGTCTCAGAAGTGTGGTCATGCCTCCTCTCTGTAACTAGATTCTCTGTTCCGGAAACACAGAATTTTTGTTTCAAATATTTTTGTAATCTTTTGTATCACCTGTAATGTATCTAGAAATCCCCTCACTTATGAACAGTCAATTTATGAACTTGCATTGTAACAAAGATTTTCACTCAGGTGAAAGGGAAGCAATCTGCTGGCCATCAACAGATGGTTGGGCATGGTCCCTTGAGATGTGGGGATCAAGTCTTTCATTAAATAATGGCATGTCTGAAGCAGTACCCTGCTATCAACTTATTTTTTATTTAAAAAATTAAAATGCAAGCATATTGGGGGAAAATGTTTAAGAAGTTTTTAAAAATCATAACTGTCAAATAATCCCAGTTCTTTTACAAAACTTGACAGAAATATGCTGACAGAGATTGCTTGTCGGGTATCCTGGGACTTCTGAACAAATAAGCTAATGAACAGCCTTTTGAATCTTGACTTGATCATAAGTTAAAGAAGATTTTGGACTGGCATGTAGTAATTATTCAGTAAATTTGTATCTGATTTTAATTTCTTTGGCTTCACAACTAAATTTTTAACCTTTTCAAAGGCAAGCACCTTATCAGCTGCTTCTTTTGCATTCACCTCAAAAGACCAAACACTGTGCTAAACCATAAGCACTGCCAACAACAGAAAGAGAGCACATTTTAAAAATCATTATCCAAAATAAGTACATACTTGTAAGATTCTACACACTTACATGGATATTTTTCCTCCAAGAAAATATCCCAGGGAAGGAAAGGAAAGGAAAGAATGTGGAGATTTTCAGATACTTGTGTGCAGCAGAGGTGTAGATCCAGGTCAAACAACTTTCTTCACACGGAAGCACTCATTGAGTGTTCAACTTTGGGGACATTGCCTAGGCATTCTGTGCCTCAGTTTACTCTTCTGTAAAATGGAGGTGACAATAATAGCAGGACCTATCTTATAGAACCAGTCTGAAGCTCAAAAGAATTAGAGGTTGGCAAACTAACACCCATGGAACTTTCCAGGTGGCATGAGTGGTAAAAAAAAAAAAAAACCTCGGCTGCTGATGACGGAGACGAAAGAGACGTGAGTTCGATCCCTGGGTCGGGGAGATCCCCCAGAGGAGGGCATAGCAACCCACTCCAATAATCTTGTCTGGAGTATCCCATGGACAGAGGGTCCTGGCAGACTATAGTCCATAGGGTCACAAGAGTCAGACACAACTGAAGCAACTTAGCACAGCACAAAGAAACTACCTCCCATAGCTGAAATCTGGTTTACTACCTGTTTTCTTTTTTTTTTTAATAAATAAAGTTTTATTGGAACACATACACAAGAGTTAATGCATGTGAATGCTTAGAGGTTTCCTGTCCTCCGCCAATGCTCAGTGAATCCTAGCTATTGTTTTTGTGGCGTCAGGAGACGGTAGTCCTAGCTCTGCTGCTATTGCACCCTTTGATTCTATTTCCTTGTCTGAGAAACGGAAATATTAAAGTATTTAAACCAAATGATCTCTAGTGCTAATTCTAACCTGAGTGATTATATTCACATTATTCATATTCTTCTTTTCAGAAAAGAAAATGCACAAGGTAATGGGAAGAAAAATATAGACAAAGAAAAAAGAAACCAAGCAGAGTAAATTATTTGACAGAAAGCATCCTGCCTCCCCTTCTCACACCCAAAATAAAAGCAGCTGAGAGAAGGAACAGGATACAAGAAGAGATAGTGACACTATAAAAAGAACGAAGAGGCAATATTTCACTCAGGGCTCTATTGCTTTTATTAACTGTGAGACAGATTCACTCAGAACTTTTAATTCTTCAAATAACAGGCATCATAAACACCATTATCTGTTTGCTTGTGCCTGTAGCATTTACTGTAATTCCTCAGATGAAAACCTCAGCTTCTAATATTACAGGACAAGGATGGAGTGAGAAAGGCTTAATGCAATTCAAGATATTCAAAGGTAAAAAGCTGCAAATGAAAATTATCACAATGAGCAAGAATAAAATTATTATAAAACTGTCACATTTCTAATATTTCATATCACTTCTGACCATAAGCTCTGCAGCTATAAAAGCAATATCTTTTACTCCCCAGTGTGCAGTGGTGATGGTTCGCATTCTTCAAGGCTTATGATGTTAAAATGCCTTTAATTATGTTCCGGATAGCTATTCGTAAGGCATTCTTAAACCTCTCCAAGGTCAGCATCTTCCTTCTCACTGATTCTCAGATCATCACTCTCTGATTCTGGCTTCACTGACATAATATTCATTTTATCCTGGGGAAAGGCACAATTGCTGAAATGGTCACACTGGCATCCGGGACGGGAGCAAGACTGTCCCAGAAGGTACCTTTGCCGGGCACTTGACGTCTGCATTGGTCTCCTCTGCCATTCTTAGAGGTCAGCCAAACAAAATTCAGACGGATACTTAATGCAATTCAAACGTCTGAGCTTTGCAAACAGCCACCACCTTTTGGGGCCATTTGAAGACCTGAGTACCAAGCAGATGGTCAGCAGCACAGCCCCTTATAGATTTGCGTTTCTGGCAATACCGTGTAATGGGGAACAGGAAAGCAACGTTGAGTTGCCCATCACAATGTTAAGTAGGCACCTTGAAAATTGAAAACCTAGGTCTACCCATAGTTTATCCCGAACTTAAACAATTGCTGGCTATGTTGCCTACAGTATTAGACTGTACTCCCAATCCAACCATTAAGATGCTCAGACACCCAAACTCCAAAAAGGAAATCAGCTTCATGGATGGCTGGCCTTGTTAACAAGTAGCGAGTGGGTAAGTTATATTTTGGGAGCATTGGCTCACCAAATTCTTGTTAAGGGCATGGCAATTTTGGAAATGTTGTTGTTTTCAGCAATTTTCTTTTCACTTACACACATACCCACCCACACAGACCCATACATCTGTTTCCCTGTGTGAAATTTCAGAAACGCTGTGAAAAATAAGTGGAAAGGGAATCCAAAGCCCAAAGCTATCAGAAGGAAGACCAAGTACAGAATGAGCTATGGGGTGACTTCCAGGAACCACCTAGGTGATGGGGGATGACTTTATTAAGTCATTCCCCATCCCTCTTGTTAATAATTTTTAATAGTACTTTTTGTTATTATTGTTCAGTCTCTCAGTCATGTCTGACTCTTTGCAACCCCATGAACTGAAGCACACCAGGCTTCCCTGTCCTTCACCATCTCCCAGGGGTTGCTCAACTCATGTCCATTGAGTCAGTGATGCCATCCAACCATCTCATCCTGTTTTCCCCTTCTCCTCCTGCCTTCAACCTTTCCCAGCATCAGGGTCCTTTCCAATGAATTGGTTCTTCATATCAGATGGCCAAGGCATTGGAGTTTCCTTTGGGATTGACTGGTTTGATCTCCTTGCAGTCCAAGGGATTCTCAAGAGTCTTCTCCAACACCACAGTTCAAAAGCATCAGTTCTTTGGTGCTCAGCTTTCTTTATAGTCCAACTCTCACATCCATACATGACTATTGGAAAAAGCATAGCTTTGACTAGATGGACTTTTTTCGGTAATGTCTCTGCTTTTTAATATGCGTCTAGGTTGGTCATAGCTTTTCTTCCAAGGAGCAAGCGTCTTTTAACTTCGTGACTGCAATCACCATCTGCAGTGATTTTGGAGCCCAAGAAAATTAAGTCTGTCATTGTTTCATATTTTCCCATCTATTTGCATGAAGTGTTGGAACTGGATGCCTTGATCTTTGTTTTTTGAATGCTGAGTTTTAAGCCAGCCTGTTCACTCTCTTCTTTTACCTTTATCAAGAGTCTCTAGTTCTTCACTTTCTGCCATAAGGGTGGTGTCATCTGCATATCTGAAGTTATTGATATTTCTCCTGGCAATCTTGATTCCAGCTTTTGATTCATCCAGCCCAGCATTTCACATGATGAATAGTACTTTACTGCGGTTTTTTTGCAGTAATTGAGAGACATTTATGCCCACTATAGGAAATTTGGAAAATACAGAAATGTTACGGAATAAGTTCTACCTCTCAGGGACTGCCACTAATATGATTTTGGTATATTTTTAACTGAATCTTCATAAGCATTTTTTATATTGCATTGTCTATTTGTTTTATACCTCTTCATTTCTAACCTCGACCTAATGCCAAATTTTGTTTATTGTCTGTAACTCCCCCACCCTGAAATGTTCCTTCTGCCTTGAACAGTATGCTTCTGAAAGGAAAAGAGTTTTGTCCTATTCTTTGCTTTCATGGAACCCAGGATCTCTCGGGCCCAATAGATAATTAGTGAATGCACCAATTCATTGAGATCCTACTGAACATGCAACTTCAGATCTTATATTTCTCTCCCAACACTACAACAGAGTAATAAGCACATCTTGTAAATTATGACACAATCCCTCCAATCTCTCTATTTATCCAAGTACAACCGAAGAGGCAGATACCTGTATGCCCTAATGCAGCTGGTGAATGCCTCCCACAGACTTTTGCTTCCAGCCTGAAGGCATTTCTCATTCCTTAGAGACACTCATGGGAAACCTGTGCACAACCTGGAGATGTGCCCATGAGGCCACCCTTGATCAATGACAGTCAGGAGCCAGTGGAGAAATCCTCTTCTTAGCCCTGAAGAAGATGGTTCTGAGATGTCTTTCACAAACCCCTCTGAAGGTCCAGATGGGTTTGAGTTCATCAGTCAAGGACAATGTGAAAACACATTTTTGTTCTGGTTCTCCCTTCTTCCTTCTCTTTTGCTCTGCAAGCCACCCCCAGGGAAACCCATCTTAAAGATTCAAAAAGCCTTCATCTCAGATTCTGCATCATGGAAATTCAGCCTAAGAAAAATGTAACTTTTATACATTATATAAATTATTTAAAACAGTTTTAATGGTTGTATAATATTTTATCAACATGAATTACTACAGATATAGAATAATTTTAATATTATTGGACTTCCAGGTGGTTTATCCCTTTTAATCTTACAAATAAAACTATGTCAGTTTTCACATGTAAAGCTTTTTCTTCATTTAAGAAATGGAATTGGTGATTCAAACACAAGATTTTTTTTTAAATTTTGACCATATTGGCCAGTTTCTGTCTGAAAATTATAGCCTTATGAACTTGTTCTTTCATGGCAACCTTGCCAGCACTGAATATTATCTTCACTTGTATTTCTGGTAATTTGGGAAGTTGAACATATTTTTATTTTAATTTGCATTTCTTTTATTTATAGCATTTCATCTTTTGGAAGCTGTGTCATATGGAAGAACAGTACTGCTCAGAATTTTATGCAGTTCTGTTACACATACCCTATGCCACAAGCCAGATCACCCTAGGAGATGACCATTAGGTTAATGAGGTTGGAGAAGAGATCTATGAGAAGTTTTGAGTTGGAAGAAGAAGAAAAAGGGACATTTCAATTAAATAAATATAGTGCCTACTACATGCTGGCACATTAGAAAATATTGAAGAGCCAAAGATGAAAAAGTTGGAAAATGTCATCTTGGAGCTAACACTCTAGAGACCATGCTAAAGAGGAAACTGAATGGCTGAACTAAAGTCATCCTAGACAATGGCTTGACTGGAAAGAGAAAAACTAGTTCCAAATTCTCACATTTTAGAGTAAGAAAAGTACGTTGTTTGGACTGCATTCAGTTTGGCTATGAAAGAAAATAAACAAAGCCAGCGGTTTAGAACTAGACATAACTGGATTAAGCTCAAGTGATACCAAGCAGAGTAAATGATAATATGATATTATAAGAAAACACTTGTTACGTGACTTTAAATTAAACAGGGTATGGAATACTCTAACAAACTTAATGGTGCAAAGCAGAAAACTGATAAAAATCATAAAGCAAAAAAAGTTAA
Organism: Madoqua kirkii; assembly: GCA_006408675.1. Lineage (NCBI taxonomy): Eukaryota > Metazoa > Chordata > Mammalia > Artiodactyla > Bovidae > Madoqua > Madoqua kirkii. Next base: position 26,427 of record SJYC01086792.1, on the reverse strand, counting down.
TGCTTTTTTAAAGTCAAAGACAAAATTCCTCTGAGAATTATATTTTTGTCAAGAATATACAAGAAGTATATTTTTGTCATGTAAAATACATCAATGTCACATTTAACTGTGAAATGATAGACCTAAAACAAGAGTATAAAAATGAAGGAAAGGCTCTAGAAGATAGAAACTATGAGGAAAGTAAAAAGTAGTAACCAAAAAACAAGTGCTTAGAAATAAACAGAGAAACTGTCTCAACAACTTTTTTAACAATGAAGGATATGAAACAGCCAATTAAAAATTGTTTGTTGTCTGGTGACTACAGTTCGTAATACTTGAAATTTACTAAGAGTGTAATGAAATTTTCTGAGAGTCTTCCATGTACTCAATACTCATACACAAAAAAGGAACTATGTGAGATGATGAATGTGTTAATTAAATTGACTGTGGCAATCATTGCACAAAGTATATGTGTATCAGATCATTATACAATTCATCTTAAATATGTATAATGTTTATAATCAATTATACCTCAATGAAGTGGGGAGAAAGTGACTTTTCTACTCACTAAAACTGGATGTTATAAATCTTCGAATTTTGGCAATAAGATCTGTTAAATTATTTTATTTAATAAATGCTTTAGGTATTCCACTACCAGTATTCTTGCCTGGAGAATCCCATGGACAAAGGAGCCTGGCAAGCTACATACAGTTCATGCAGTTGCGAAGAGTCGGACACGACTAAGAACTAAACAAGCAAAGTTGGGGAATAAAAAAATATACTTCCAAAAAACTTTGCTACACACATAGTCTAGTACCAAAGTGTGTTAATTAATATGCATATGAGGGTTTAAGATTGCTAGCAGCTCCCTTTTCTCCCACACTCAGGACCTGTTTATGGAAAAAGTATATTAGATATAGGAATTACAAAAGATGTTACATATATACCTAAAATATTTTTATCCACTAATTTTTGCGTGTGAATCTAATACCTTCTGTTCAAGTAAAATTCTCTCAGATGGCTTCCAAGGCATCTTTCTTGCATAAATCATACCTATAATTCAGCATTAATTTCCATTTTTATTTCATGAAAGTGGAATGAGAACTTAAAGACACTTGTGAAATAATCTGAGTACAGAATCTTTCTGGAGTCTTCCAATATTTTTTTTACAAATCTTTTACTGTTATTTTTCCCAGGTTTAATTTAACTGTTTTTAAACAGCTCATCTTTATTGAGACTTGCCATTATTATTTCATAAAGGACAAAAGCTTTTACTTAATTTTTTAATCAGTTAGGATAATATTTCTATAAATTAATTAGTTATACTAAAAGATGTATGTAGTAAGCCAGTTTAGTAACAGACATCTCTAATATTACTAAGCATACCACCTGACTGGTGCCTGTGCATGAGTGAAGTTCTAGAGGATAGCCTATAATGGTTCCTATTTTAGCAGTATGATAGACTAGATCTTTCTGAACAACCTTCCCTACTAAAATAGCTAAAGTGTTGGATAAGGTGTATATATATATTCAGTCTTATAAAAAGAACTGCTGAGTTGGCATAAAGGAAGTAACTCACAGAGGTCAAGGTAAAAGTGGAAACAGGAACCTTGAAAGACAAAAGATACCAAAATCAGATTACATGTAGAGGTTTCTGGTAGACCCTGGAGTTCCTGAGCTCCAATTTTATGCTATGAAAGGTAAAGAGGACTGGAGTTAAAATCTAGGATTTACTCAAGGATGGAAACTGTGAAGACAAACTTCACTAGGTTCAACTTCCAAGGACTGCCTACTCAAGATAAAAAGGGACACAAGGAAAATTTCATTTATTGATTCATTGCATTTATTGATCCTATGCTGAATCAAGAGAGGAAAAAAATCTCATTTAAGAATGTGTGGCAAAACCAATACAATACTGTAAAGTAAAAAAAATGATAATAATAAATAAATAAAATATTTTTAAAAAGAATTTGTTGTCAATAGACCATCATTATGAGTTGGACATGACTGAGCAACTGAACTGAACTGATAGAAGTTTACAATCCAAATCCATGCTCCCACTGAATAATAATAAATGCCCAAAACAGTAAAGTCATCCTGTGTCAATAATGCTACTGAATAGCTTGCTGCTGCTGCTGCTGCTGCTAACTCACTTCAGTCGTGTCCAACTCTGTGCAACCCCATAGATGGCAGCCCACCAGGCTCCCCCGTCCCTGAAATTCTCCAGGCAAGAACACTGGAGTGGTTTGTCATTTCCTTCTCCAATGCATGAAAATGAAAAGTGAAAGTGAAGTCGCTCAATCGTGTCTGACCCTTAGCGACCCCAAGGACTGCAGCCCACCAGGCTCCTCCGTCCATGGGATTTTCCAGGTTAGAGTGCTGGAGTGGGGTGTCATTGCTTTCTCCTTTGAAAAGCCTACTACTGCTGCTGCTAAACAAACACAAATGTAGTTTGGAGGAATCAACTATAACTTAGGCCTCAAGAAATTCTCACAGATAAAGTGCCAAGGGAAATGAGCAGACCACAGCCAAAAATCACAAAATGTAAAAGTAACAGCCAGCAGGAACAAAGAGATGGCAAATTAGAACTGGAAGTCTTCAGTAATTCTAGTATCAGATGCCGAGAATAAAATATAGAAATTCAGTATATTTAGGGAAATAAAAGAGAAGCGTGAGAGTAAAACAGAAAGGAGATATAAAGAGCAACTAAATTGATTTGGGAAGACCTAATTACACTCCTAGACATGAAAATAAATTAATTAAAATTAAAGATACAATGGATAAATTCAACAGCAAATTGGAGACAACTGACATGAGTGTTAATGAGCTGAAAGACAGATCCAAATAAGTTATCTAGAATACATCCAGAGAGAAAAATGATTGGAAACATAAAAAGGGCTAAGAGTCTTAGAGAATAGAGGGGAAATGTCCAGTATAAACTTAATTAGTGGTCCAGATAGAGGATGCATTTGTCAAAATAGGCTAATCTATGACATAGCCACCTTTTAGTGTCTCATTCACATAAAGTCCAGAGAGAATCAGGCAGCTGTTCAGGGAAACATTCTCCCCTACAGAGCCCCAGGGGTACTATGAATCTTCCATCTCCTTGAGTGGTCTCCACAGTTTCTGCCAAAGCATTAGAGAAAGCTAGAAGGTCACAAATTAATTAACAGTTATAAGGTAAATACAGCATTATCTCTGCCTCTGTTTCCCCTTTAGTCATCAAACCATTCCATTCTTCTACCCACACAAAGAACACACTCAGCCTCAACCTAAACTCCCATTTAGTTACTATCTTTACCTCAGAATCCTTGGATTTTGATAATCATATTAATCTCTGTAAACCTGGCCTCTGTTTTCATGAGATCTGTGAACTAAAAGTCAGCATTATGTTCCATCCAAAAAAAATCAATAATAGTGAGAAAGGGAAAAATAATGGCAATAAATATTCCCATTCTGAAAGGAAATGAAGGGAAGATATATAATGTAATATAACATAATAGTCACTGAAGTCCAGTGGGCAGACCGCATGTATGCTCCTTACTCAAGAGAAATTTTTCTCAATCACGCCCTGATTTTCTCTTTAGGAAGAAATCTTTTCCACAAGTTTTACACCCCGCTGGTGTTACGCTATGAAATTATTCCTTTTACTTACTATCCTTTGCCACCTCTAACGGAGAAGGAAATAGCAAACCACTCCAGTACTCTTGCCTGGAAAATCCATGGACGGAGAAGCCTGGTAGGCTGCAGTCCATGCGGTCGCTAAGAGTCAGACTCGACTGAGCGACTTCCCTTTCACTTTTAACTTTCACGCATTGGAGAAGGAAATGGCAACCCACTCCAGTGTTCTTGCCTGGAGAATCCCAGGGATGGGGGATCACGGTGGGCTGCTGTCTATGGGGTCACACAGTCGGACACGACTGAAGTGACTTAGCAGCAGCAGCAGCAGACAAGCTAAGAGTATTCTGTCTGGAATGTTCAAAGCTTTGTCTCTGCCACAGAGATAATAGAAAATAAAGAAAAGATAATGTTTAAAAATTGTTGAGAATTTTCCAGAACTATTTAAAGATATCAACATTCAGGACTAGGAGCTACAATAAATCCCAAGGGGAATAAGTAAAAAAGAAATAGATACCTCAATCATAACAATAATCCTGAAGAACACAAAAAATGAAAAGAGAACATCTTAAAACATAAATTACCTACCAAGAAATGAATATTAGACCAATTTATGATTTATTGACAACAATGAAAGACAGATAGTATTGAAATAATATCCTCAATTCTACAATAAATCCCAAGGGGAATAAGTAAAAAAGAAATAGATACCTCAATCATAACAATAATCCTGAAGAACACAAAAAATGAAAAGAGAACATCTTAAAACATAAATTACCTACCAAGAAATGAATATTAGACCAATTTATGATTTATTGACAACAATGAAAGACAGATAGTATTGAAATAATATCCTCAATGTTATGAGAAAAAAAATTGAACTATTGTTCAAGAAAGAAGGTAATGACATTCTCAGACAAATAATATATGAGAAGCTCAACCTAGCTTCTCCTTGGAAATCTGTGGCATACAGTTTAAAGAGAAGAAAAACAATCACAGAGTATCTGAGACACAAAGATTTTTAAAAGATAGGAAATGTGGATAAATTTAAATCAACCCTGACCATCCAGAAAAGTATAAGAAATGTTAAATGTTGAGGGAAAATAGGAGAGAATTAAAATACAGAATAATATTAAGATTTAAATTGGAAAGAAAGGTGATTACATTTAAAATATTTAAGGCCCTTGAATATCTTGTAGGACAATAAAGTGGTGGGGGTGGTTAAATAAATGTGTTAAAAGTGTTTGGGTAACAAAACAAAAAAATACATTGAGCACATAGCATCCAAACATACAAAAGGAAAAAAAAAATAAAGCAAGGGAAAGGAAATAATATTTAGCCAAAGAGGAGATATATCAATATAGAATCAATATAGAATATCAAATCATATTATTTTACTTACATATAGATAAAAATAAAACAATATATTTTCAGGGGTACATATAGAATCAGAGAGGAAATTTAGAGAGTAATTTAGAGAAAATTCAAAGGTTGACTACAGTTTAGAGAGTACAGGGGAAGAAGAGTGCTAGAAGGAGGCTGTGAGGGAGGGGCACATACATTTTGGTTTTTAAACTAGAGGATGGGTACCCAGGAATTTATCTTGTTATCCTTTTCCAAAAGAGTCATAAGTGTTTCAAATATTCTTCTACATGTATATTTCATCAAAAATTCAATATTCGTTAGAAACTGTGGACTACTGACTCTGAGTATTCAAATAATTTAGAGAGTAATTTAGAGAAAATTCAAAGGTTGACTACAGTTTAGAGAGTACAGGGGAAGAAGAGTGCTAGAAGGAGGCTGTGAGGGAGGGGCACATACATTTTGGTTTTTAAACTAGAGGATGGGTACCCAGGAATTTATCTTGTTATCCTTTTCCAAAAGAGTCATAAGTGTTTCAAATATTCTTCTACATGTATATTTCATCAAAAATTCAATATTCGTTAGAAACTGTGGACTACTGACTCTGAGTATTCAAAGTGCCATGAGCTGTTAGTCAGTATGAGTCGTCAGCCCATATGCTTTAGAGAAGGAATGGAGAGTGCCAATTAAAGCAATAAATCAATCCAGAAAAGCTCTGATCCAGCAATGTGATTAAGCAGAGATCAGATAAGAGTGATTCCACTCTGGGTAAATACAACTGTTTGGATGTGCGCTCCCAGGGGAGAAGAGAAGAGGAGAGAAAACCTAGCAGAATTCATTGCTGCTGGCTTGATTTCTTGGAAATTGTTCTGGATCTTGGATGTGGATTTAACTGACTGTGATGCTTGCTTTGGTAAGACTCTATATGTGTTAACTGCATTTTAATGGACTATATCTTTCTATACTGCATATTTTTCCTCCATGAAAAGCATAACAATGGGTTACTGTTCAACAACAATGAAAAGATAATAGTTAATAAGCTTTGTATTTCTTATAACGTTGCTTAAATAATGCCTGCTAAGCTTCCTGAAGAAACTGGGATGAAATAATAAAATACATTTTAATAAAATATGCAAGGAGTTTGAACATTAAAACTGTCATTATCAGTATTACCATTATCAGTAGAGAAGTTGTATACCTAATTCTCCATACATTATACCAAAAAATTAAAGCATTATATCTAACACAATGTCAACGACAATGTTAATGCAAAAATTAACTACAGGAAAGCACAAAAGCGAAAGAACAGAATTCTAAATGAACAAATTAAAAGAGATGGTAGCATTAAGATGTCTCAGCTTCTAGAATTAAGACATAAAGTTTTCTAATGTAGCACTCTGAAAAAAATTATTCCTGCAAGTTCTACCTACAGTTATTTACATTTTCATAAATGGTATGTAAAGTGACTAGTTGTTAAAATGTAATATTAACTTTAGATTGATAAAGAATCAACAACCAATAAATGCCTGAAAATGTCAAACTGTCATCATGGGCCAGAGATTGTTAGAAAAACAAAGCCAAAATTAAAAATACAAAGCCAAAACAATCAGGATTCCTGCCTAAGGGGATGAATGAAGCAAACAGGTCAAGAGATTCCATACTCACATGGTGAGTCTCTGGCTCCTGGCTCTCGATCTCTTAGTAGGGCTTAGTGAAATATTATTTGAATGATGGCTATGTAGTATGTTGGGTCAAAGTGCTTTTGGAATACCAAAGAGTAGGTGAGGTTGGAGCTGAATCTTTAAGAAAGGACAGGGCATTTCTAAGAAGAGAAATATTCAGATGGAAGATCCCAATAGAAAGAAAGACTGCTTTTTCCATTCAAAATGTAAGTAATGCAGGGGTAAATGGACATGTAAGCCCTGAAAGATTCAGAGGAAGCCTGGAACAGAAGTATGAAGGTACAGATGAGATAGGGAGGTAGAGTGAGCCATATAAAAAAATGACACTTAATAAAGCTTGTACTTGCTGCTACCAAAAAAGGAGACTTTAGAGGCTTTTCTGCAGGGGAGTGTACATGCAGACTTGTCCCTATAAAGAGATCTCCTAATGCAGAACAGAGGAGGGGTTAGGAGAGGAATGCCATGTCCTAGGGCCTGTGTTAGTCACCACATGAAGATAAAGAAGATGCTGTCATGGCCTACCAGGTGGTGGATGCCTAGTGGACAAGGGAAGTAAAACCAAGGGACAAGATCATTGTTATTCAAAGGCTAAGAGCTATGATGAATTTATCCACAGTCGTGCTTTGGAATATCCAGGACTACCTATCTCACGCTGAAGTCAGGGAAGGCTTCCAGGAGAAAGTGTCAGCTGAGCTGAGGCTAGAAAATCAGGAAATAAAGGCACATAAGCTGTACTTTAACTCACTGCTCAGCGTGCCATAAGGTTAAGACACCATAACTAATTCTTATCCCATCGTGTGTATTTTGGGGAACACGGCAGGGTATAAATATAAAAGAAATTAATGTAATAAATCAATAAAATAATAAGGGCACTATTTAATCTTATTACGCACAAAGAATGTTTCATTGATTAATCATGCACAGAGAGTGTTTATCAAGAGTTAGGCACTAAAAAAGCTTCAGGAGAATTTTCAGAAGTACCAGAACTGTGACCAATGGGATTCTCACAATGGGAAAAACTAGATCACATTTAGAATGTGACCTTAAATAGGTCACATTTCACAAAGTGCCTTTGAATACTAAGGTTCCATTTCTGCCACCATGAAGTTTATAACCTAACTGATGAAGCAGATTTTTTCATGCCAGAAAAAATAAAGGTCTAAAACAAAGCTTACAAAAATGTAGGAAGAAGTGGTATGGTACAAACTGAAGCTTTCATGGGGATTCTAAGAGATGAACTGAGAAATTCCAGACAGGGAGTATTCTAAACACAATGCCTGGGGATAAACAAAAACGTGGCTTTCTCTTTCTCTTTTCTTCCTACCCTCCTTCCTTTTCTTTTTTCTTTCCTTCCCCATTTTCTTTCTTCCTACCCTTTATTCCCCCCTCACTCTTTTTTCCTTTCTTTCTTTCCTTCTTCCAATAGATATTTATCTATCTAATCTAGAAGTATTTTAAAAATCAAATTTTGTAAATTTCCAGTATTTCTTTGCTGTAAATTGCTTACAGTTCAGTGAAAGGACATCAAAAAAAAGCGAAGACAGCCTGCCCTCCTTCCCCTCCTAAATCTAATCCCATCTTCCAAAGTCAGGAATAAGGGGTTGATAGGGAATACATCCCCAAAGAGGTGATGCCCAAACTAAATCACAAAGAGACCAGAAGGTCCCCAAGGCAGAAAAATAGCTCACACCAAGCAAAGACGAAGCGTGGCATATTCAAGGAAATACAAAGATTTCAATGTGGCCAAAGCTAGGGGAGTGCTGGAGAGTGATGAGGGGCAGGATTTGAGGAGCTATGCAACGATGACTCACGGGACAGGCCACTGGCCTGGCTGGTGCTGAGGAGCAGTAGGAGATGAAGATGAATAGGTCAAATAAGGTCCTGCCAGCTAGAGGAGAGCAGATGGACTTCACATAAAAATGCTTCCTAATAGTCCAGCAGCACTGTGTTGGTTAAGCAATTTTGCACACTTGAAAGCAATCTGGGTCCATTTAGACCTTCCAACTATAGTTTGTGTTACCTGTAATTATTATTAATTAAGGCAGAGACTGGTGTATATGGAAGGAGTTGGAAATCTGCAGGGTTCATTTTTGTATTTGTCAACTTTTATTTGAAAACAGCAGGTGAAATTCTGATTTGAGCAACGTTTAGCCTCAAACTATCATGCAGATTGTTTTGGTATCTATGTAATTGCAAAAGACTGCTTTGGTCGAAGCTCCCGAACACTTTTTATTGCTAATTTTGGCAATAAACCTGTTAATTAGTTAATTGTAAAACATTAGTGAATCAAGCAAAAAGAATCCATCTGTTTATAAATTTCAAAGATCTCTTCTGGGCATAACATTTAAAAAGAAGAGCTGGCTTGCACTGTATTGCCTACCAACTACAGACTCTGTCTTTGAAATATTTGTACAGTCTCCTCTTAGGGCTAAGAGGGGCTATTTTAATGGAACCAATTGCTGTATTGGAAGGTAATTCTGTAGGTACCTGGTACTGCATACCATTTTCTTCAGGAAAACTGGAAAATCCGGTGAGATATATATGACTTTCTCCTCTATATCCTAAGCTGCACGTAGAAATAATTAGCCAGAGAGGAAAAAAAGCAGAAGGGCATTTCAAACAGAGACATACAGTTATAAAAGTGGGGTGGTGGGGAGGACTGCAAAAATCCCTAAACAAAGAAAATCTTTTGTGTATTCTATGAGAAAGACCAGAGAGAAGGCTAGTGAAAATTCAGGGACCAGACTATAGAAATATTTCCTATTGTTCAGGGCTCTGATTTGCTCATGAAGTCTTCACTTAAATATCCATCAAAGTCGATGAAGTATGATATGATGAAGTACACAGAGCCAAACTAATGAAGTCAATTGTGTCAGGGACAAAATGGAGATGGCAGTGCAGGTGTATGATGGAAGCTTAAACTAACCCTGTGTGTTGTTCTTAGCCACTCAGTTGGGTCCAACTCTATGCGACCTCATGAACTGTAGCCTACCGGACTCCTCTGTCCATGGGGATTCTCTAGACAAGAATACTGGAGTGGGTTGCCATGCCCTCCTCCAGGGGATCTTCCCAACCCAGGGAGAGAACCCAGGTCTCCCGCATTGCAGGAGGATTCTTTACTGTCAAATGGGCTTCCCAGGTGGCTCAGCAGTAAAGAATCTGCCTGCCAAATGCAGGAGACACAGGAGACCTGGGTTCGATCCCTGGGTAGGGAAGATCCCCTGGAGTAGGAAATGGCAACTCACTCCAGTATTCTTGCCTGGAAAATTCCAGACACAGAGAAGCCTGGTGAGACAGTTTATGGGGTCTCAACTGAGGACACATGGACAGGAAATTACAGCTCTTCTCAAAACCAGCAGAGGATACCAGCCACTCGCCAAAGGTCAAGCATGTCCATGCCATCTCAGTGGGCTTCCTTGTTCCCCTGACTTAGAGTCCTCGATCCATAGGGAAGAAGACCCATAAGCAGCCAATAAACTGAAAAAAAAAAAGTGACTTCTGCATTTACCCCATAAAAATCCCCAGTCTGTGAGCAACTTGGAAGACATTGTTCCTTTTATCTTAAGTTTTCTGACTTGCTGATGGGAAGTTTTGCCACAAACTCATCATTTTGCTTCATTTCAGTCAACGTGCAGAGTGTAGAAAGAGCACTGAGTTGGGAGCCACGAAACTCGGCCTCCAGTCTAGTCTTGAGAATTATGTGGCCTTTAATAATACATGCAATTTCCTTTAGCTTCCTCAACTATATTTTCTCTCAGCTTCCTCAACTATAAAAACAGAGTTGGATCAGGTATAATTTTAGATTACTTCCAGTTAAAACATTATGAAATGTGATTTCCCAGGCTAATTTGAGGGGCATCCACTTGTTTCCAGCCCAGCAACAGAGGCCAACGCTATTATAACCTGACAGCTGGAGAGATAGGCAAAGAATAAGTTTCCCTAAATGCTTTTGATCCTCCTTTTCTTATTTTTTGGTAAATAAAAGAAAAAAGCTTTATTTTCGAGAGCAAATCTTGAGTTGCAAATGCCATTTTCTTTTCCTTCGTGGGGAAGTAAAAAAAATTAGCATTTAAAATATGCCAGCATGTAACATTCCGTTTGTTTCCCTAATGTCTGATTTAAGGATAAAGATCTTTTTTCAACACTGAAAGCAAAACCTCCTAATTTATCTGGCTTAGAGGATCATTTACATATCCAATGGAACATTTACTTTATCTGACCAGAATTGAAGATGAACAATATTCTTGGTGAGATTAAAAATATATAAGGATGGAATATTGATGGCAATACGCAGGATAGAGAAGAACAGCCTAGATGATGCACTGTGGATGATAAGAATGAAATGGTTCCTAGCTAAAGTGGAATGATAACCTCAAAAGATATAGATTAATGACAGTAGTTTCTAAGGTTGAAATGGGAGAGGCAAGGATAAAGAGGAACAAATTTAAGCATATCGACAAAGGATAGAGAAATTTAAAAGATAATGTTAATTGAATTATGTGTTGTAACCAGATAATACTCTATTATACAAAGATGAAAGCCACAGTCATATCAAACCATCTAGTAGAAAAGACGTCAACTGAGTCTGCAAGAGTTATTTTTAAAGTGGCAGTTTCTAATATGAATCCAAATTTCTGGAGTCCAAGTCTCCTTTAAGCATCTTAATTTATAATGGTGATAAACATAGTTTAATAGTTCAGGAACATATATGGCAGGTGTATGGCAACATCAGGATAACTGAATGCACTGTTACTTTTCAACCAGAATTCATTGATTTATTTTGTATGCATTTATCGAGTTTTTCTATGTCCATAATCCCAGATGGCTCAAAAGGTTTTATTCAATCTTCATCCATTCAACAAACCTTTCCAAAGTAGCTTCCGTGTGAAAAGCACTGTGCTAAAGTTCAGAGCTTAGAAGAAATTAATGTTTTTTGAGGATAGTTTTACCTTTCCATACCTAACAAGAAGACCAGGCCTGATGTAAGGAGTTGATAAATGTTACTCCTTGGAAGAAAAGTTATGACCAACCTAGATAGCATATTCAAAATCAAATATATTACTTTGCTGACTAAGGTCTGTCTAGCCAAGGCTGTGGTTTTTCCAGTAGTCATGTATGGATGTGAGAGTTGGACTGTGAAGAAGGCTGAGCACCAAAGAACTGACGTTTTTGAACTGTGGTGTTGCAGAAAACTCTTGAGAGTCCCTTGGACTGCAAGGAGATCCAACCTGTTCATCCTAAAGGAGATCAGTCCTGGGATTTCTTTGGAAGGAATGACGCTAAAGCTGAAACTCCAGGACTTTGGCCACCTCATGCGAAGAGTTGACTCATTGGAAAAGACTCTGATGCTGGGAGGGATTGGGGGCAGGAGGAGACGGGGACGACAGAGGATGAGATGGCTGGATGGCATCACGGACTCAATGGCCGTGAGTCTGAGTGAACTCTGGGAGATTGCTGTGATTCATGGAGTCGCAAAGAGTCTGACATGACTGAGCGACTGAACTGAACTGAACAGAAAATGACCTAAACCTTTTAGGAAGACAGATATACATAAAACTATAAGCTAAAAAAACCAAAATAATATAATAACAATGTATATAATCGTGAACTAAAGACGTTGGAGGAAGATATGAAAGCAACCTAAGTGTGCATCAACAGATGAATGGATAAAGAGGTGGTACATATATAGATAGATATGAGTACAGATACACACACACACACACACACACACACACACACACAATGGAATATACTACTAACTATAAAAAAGAATGAAATTTTGTCACTTGCAGCAACACGGATGGACTTGGAAAACATTATGCTAAGTGAAATAAGTCAAAGAAATAAGACAGAAATAAGACAGATAAAGACTAATATTGTATAATATCACTTACATGCAAAGTCTAAGACATACAAAACTATCAAATGTAGTGAACATAATAAAACTGATGAATGTAACTAGTGAATATAACAGAAAAGAAGCAGATTCACAGATATACACACACACACACACACACACACACACACAATGGAATATACTACTAACTATAAAAAAGAATGAAATTTTGTCACTTGCAGCAACACGGATGGACTTGGAAAACATTATGCTAAGTGAAATAAGTCAAAGAAATAAGACAGAAATAAGACAGATAAAGACTAATATTGTATAATATCACTTACATGCAAAGTCTAAGACATACAAAACTATCAAATGTAGTGAACATAATAAAACTGATGAATGTAACTAGTGAATATAACAGAAAAGAAGCAGATTCACAGATATAGAATGAACTAGTGGTTACCAGTGGGGAGAAGGAAGAGAGGAAGAGCAATGTGGGAGTAGGGGATTAAGAAGTACAAATTATCAAGCATAAATTAAGCTATAAGGCTATGTTATACAATGTTTATTTATAATAGCCAATATTTTATAATAACTATAAAAGTAATAAAACCTGTAAAAATTGTGAATCACTATATCGTATACCTGTAATATATACAATATTGTAAAAAAAAGATAAATGAAAATTTTAAAATAAAATTTGAAAGTTGGAAGAGATCGTATAAGTCACTTAATCTTATGTTTCCTAGCTTTGTTCTATGGAATAAAAGTAACAAATATTATTAAAATTAAAGGGGATAGGAGATTCTTGGGTTAAGTAATTTCAAAAGAAACAGAAAAACACAAGTTTCTTTACTTCCCAGAGACTTAGATGTGCTAAAATTTTGTATTTCTCCAAAATTTCAAAGACCACATATCATCCCCAACTTTATTCATTCAGAGGCTCTTTTATTGTTAAACTAATGTTCTGACTTTGGTAAGGGCTGAACTGATCCATTTTCCTTGCTTTCCCTCCCAATCCCAACCTCTCTTAACCTAGTGAGAGACAACGGTTTAATCCTGTCTGAAGAATTCAGTGAGTAAGTGATTCATCCAATTTTTTGAGCAAACCCATTCTATCATTCAGTTCAGTTCAGTTCAGCTGCTCAGTCATGCCTGATTCTTTGTGACCCCATGGACTGCAGCACACCAGGCTGTCCTGTTCATCACTGGATAGCATTAGAAATCTTGAGTTTTGAGCCAAAATCTACCTCAAAGTCTACTAAAGTACCTCCTAGCAAATAATAGTCAGAAGGAATAATCTGCCTTATGGTCTACTTTTGTATGACCCTCAAGCTAAGAAAAATTTTATATTTTTAAAGAGTAAAAAGAAGATGAATATACAATGCTGATCATATTTGGCCGATGCTACCGAAACTATTTGCAACCTGAATTTTTACGAAAGAGTCTACAGACCTGTATTCTAAAAAAAGTCTCCAGATTTTTTTTTATCACATGCTCTATGGTAACTAGTCTCTAAGGCATTTCCCCCAAATCTCTATCTCCTTGTATTTAAATCCTTATATAGCAACCCACTCCAGGGTTCTTGCCTGGGAAATCCCATGGACAGAGGAGCCCGGCAGGCTACAGTCCATGGGGTTGTTGCAAAGGGTCAGATACAACTGAATTAGAGCAAGCAAATAACCTGCTCCTGTTGAGCTGCTAGATTCAGCATCTCATTTCTGTTTGACTTGATTCTATCATATTCTATTCTACTGAACAGCGGTAAAGAACTCACCTGCCAGTGCAGGAGATACAGGAGACGTGGGTTCGATCCCTGCATTGGTAAGAACCCCTGCAGGAGGGCATGACAACCCACTCCAGTTGTCTCACCTGAAGAATCCCATGAACAGAGGAGCCTGGTGGCTTACAGTCGAAGAGTCACAAAGAGTCAAACATGACTGAGTAGTAAACTAAGCACAGAACACTGAATATAACTTGGAATTTCACTAAACAGAATATGGAAAAAATGATGGAATGCCTCATTTCAGATTAAGTTGTAAAAGAGTCTGGCTTCTGACTTGGATACTTTCTCTACTTCTCTCACTCATCTTCTCTAAGGAAAATCAGCTGCCGTATTGTGAGCTACCCTATAAAAAGGCAGGGAAAGGAGAAAGGCCTCCAGCTAACAGCCAGTGAAGGACATAAGCCCTCAAACAGTCTGACAGGGACTGAATTTTACCAATAAAACAGGTGAGTGAACCTAAAACAGACTCTCTTCTAGTTCAGCCTAAAATGTGACCACAGCCCTAGTCAACAGCTTTATTTCAAATTCATAAGAGACCTTAAGCTACAGGCAGCCAGCTAAATTACACCCAGATTCCTGACCCATAAAAACTGTGAGATTGTAAATGCTTGCTGTTTTAAGATGTTATGTTATGGAATAATTGCTATACACCAATATAGATAACTAACATACACTCCCATTAGTAAAATTTTTCAGAGCATGCAGTCACAAAATATGTATATCTATTTATGAACTATAAACTTGTCCTACTGCAAATTTTTTCCCTACTGCAAATTTTTACTTTAATACTAGCAAAGCTTACTTTTTCAAAATTTTTAGATAAAAATATAGAAGAAAGTCTTAATAATTCATTATGAGTATGGACCCTATTGGATTGATTTATCCATCCTTTGATATGCTCACTTTTTATATCGACTTTGGAGAACACTGTTAAAAGTAAAGAATAATACCATAATAACACAAACACTCCCCAAAATTATAAACTAGAAATTTATTTGTCTGATCACTACATCCTTTTGGAAAAATCAGATCATTCTCTCTAAAATACTTTATTTGTTCAGAAATGTTAGCTCTTCATTCATGTTAATCAATGGACAGCTGGGTACAGAAGTCACCTTGGAAACCTGTACTTCAGTTTGTAGGAAATTTTCAGCATCTAAAAGAGTTTGTTCCTGTCTTAAGGGTTGCTTGGCCACTGAAGAGGAATGTTAACAGCTGTGGGAGAAGCAATTAGTGTCCATTCTATCCTGATTGACAATTCTGTAAAATGCCTGGTAGCATTTTCTATGGTTTTACAAAATGGCGACCTTCTGTTTCAGAGTGCTTGGGTAGATTGAGTTCTCAGTACAGTTATCATTATGTGGATGCCCCATGTAGCTTCCAATTAGGAAATCACAACTAATTTTACTCTCCAACCAGACTGAAATATAAAAGAGACAGATAAGACCTTCATAGTGAGGTGTGAACAGAAATTTCAGGAAAGCAGAATTCATGAATATCAACTTTTAGGAGCGTTCAATTAAAAATGCAAAGGCAGAGCTCTCTGAAAAACGGGAAGGCTCGGATGAAAGGAGAGAGATTAGTGAGAACCCTGCCTCGAATGCACTGTTTTCATACAATGTCCTAATCAAGAGCCGAGAGGCAGTTGTGAAGCAGTGAGCTGGGAACAATGCCTTTCCCAGGGAAGTAGGCACTATGAAACAAGGGCTGCGTAGCTCGATACTGACTCGTTCGCATGAAAAAGAATAACTGCTTTCAGACATTGTGTTTGACATCTGGTGAGCTTCCTTGGTCCAAAACAAAAAACCCTAGAAACTGGAAAGTAGTGGGTTACTTTTCCCTTGGCTTCCAAACTTCCTATTTTTCTCACTGCACATTTCATATTATCCCAATTATCTAAGTTGGTGCATTAATACGGAAATACTATGATCTTCCATTTTCCCTAATTAAGACTATTAGGAAGACATTTTATGCTCTTATTTTTTTAATGAAATTCAATTTAAAGTCACTGTATCAGATCTTATTAGCTGCTACATTATAACATATAATATTTCATTGGGGGCAAAACGCCTAAATCAAAAATTAGATCCAAACTTCGAGAATACAAACTATGATAGTAACACAGTCATGGTCTTTTGCATATATTTCATCCTGTATATATATTAAAAAAAAAAAACTTCCCTGTGTCAAATTTTAATCAAGCATGTCCCTAGGAAAAACTATGACATGGGAGACTGTGAAGACATTTTATCATTCCATCTTTCTAATAACAGGTTGTCCAAATTAAAAGTCCCATTATTTTAAGGAGGGTGTGATAGGTGAAGAAAGGTTGACTCACACTAAGTAGGTCACTTTAATTCAATAAATTTATTCAAAGTATATTTAAGTGTTAACTGCATTGTGAACATGAGACTGACTACAGTGGGATGGGGTAACACACTGGAGAAAGACATGACCAGCACACAGTAGCTGTTCATACAGTATTTTTAAACTAGCTCTGCAAAGTCCTTATTCTTTTACCTAAAGAAACATACAATCTAATTGGGATTAACAAACATTCTCTCAACTAATGTTCATAATATCTGTAAGGAAGGAAATATTTTTCAGCTAATTTTGTGAATGAGGGAACTGAGGTTCTGAAAAGTTAATTTGCCCAGCCAAGCTCAGAGAACTAGAAAGTGTGGAGCAAAGAATTCAGCCCTGTCTGTCTGGCTCTGGAAGCCAGGCTATTAACTAGGGTTTGCATCTTTCAGCTGCTCATGCTTCACTCTTCTGAGAGCTAAGGAATGCCCTCAGTGATCTCCTGCTAGTCCTTGGCCTCTTTTTAGTATGCTTTCTTCCCTTATCTATGATTCTCCCTTTGGAGCATTATAGAAGGACAATTCAGCCTCATAAGGGAAATCTTCCAATAATAATTATTAAAACACAAGTAAACTCATACCCCCCAACGCTTTAGGGAAAATCATATTTTCAAGTACAACCTTCAGGGCTGCCTGGCAAGCCATTTTGCATGTGCCCAGAGCTCAGAACAACCACCACCAGGACAAGTGATACTCAGGGATGTTTTCTTTGTCATTGCTGGACAGGAAGGACCTTTCTCAATGATTTTCTGTCACCACTTGAAAGTGATAAGCTCTATGAACAGTTTAACGGCCAAATAAAGGATTTCTGGATACCCCATAGTGGGATTCTCAATTTTGCTGTGCTCTCAGTATATCTCATAGGTATGCTTTGAGGACACATCGATGTTCAAATTTTCACCAGGGCTCAGCATAGTCTATTTCTCTTAGAACAGCTCACACTGGTGGAGCTCAGATGAGACTAAAGATAAAGCATCTTAGGAAGTGAACAATCAATATAATATGTGTCCTCAGTTTTAAGCTTATGGGGACAGAAAGGTTTTTTTGTTTAAGGTCTAAATTTTTAAAGCCTTAATAAATTTGAATAATAAGAACTATACAGTGGGGAAATATGCCAGAAAATAAAAATGATGAGTGGGATTCCCTAACAGGAATGGTTTGTTTTGTAGGAAGATATCTCGTTTCCTGTTTTTCTTTTGTTTACAGAATTTAATACTTAAACTATAGCATTCCTGAGTCTCTATTACTCTTTAAGGAAGTAAGCCACTCTTGACCAAAAGACTTCATCAATCCAGCCAGAATTGGAACTGAGGCAACCAGCAGCTCTGATTCCCCCCCAAAAATGACAGATTGCCAAAAGCCACAACGGGAACTTCTAGAAACACCACAGAATTGCTGTCACCCAATTTTTCTGTAACGTCTGATTTGTAGCCTATCAATAGACTGCACTGCTTTCTTCCTACGATTCCCATACAATCTTCCATCAGACACTGTAAGGACCATGTTATATGTTCCTACTTCCGGTTTATTGTAAAGCCACCCCAGAAATTAGTCTTTATGTCAAGAGATTTTCTATTATGCCTCCAGAAGACCTCAAAGCCACAGGGAGCAGAATGTTTAAAGTTTACCCAGTGATGTGTCCATTACATGTTTCTTCCCTTTACCTTTTTCCTTACCATTTGCAGATAAAGAAAATGATTTTTACTTTTTGAAGTCAAGTCGTTCAACCATTCAGTTTTGTCAGGGTAAAAAATCTTTGTCCTAGCCCTGCAATTCCTTTCTCAAGGGTCTTCAATTCCTTCTTAGTCTGCCCAGAACTGTGCTTTTACCCAATTCATAGGCAGTCGGTAGAGTGATTACTTCTCTCCACCCCTTACCCACTGCAGGCGCACTGTAAACATAAACTCTTTCAAGGGCTTGATGCCATTGTAGTTTGAAATGTGCATGTCTTGGATTTCATCAAGAAAAATGAAGGGAGGTTAGGCCCCCGTCACATGCTCCATAGCACTCTGTGCTTCTCCTTTACCGTCCTCATCACACTTCTAATTACTTGTTCAATGTCACTGTCTAATTACTTGTTCCCCACATGTTCTCAATTAAGACTTTTAGAGGCCCTAAGCTCTGACAGGATAATGGTGTCTTTTCCAACACCATATGGAATTTGAAAATAAGAAGAAAATCAAAACTTTTAAATAAGTTTAAGATGTCCAGCAAGATTTTATTTCCCATGATGACTGCTCTTTCCCATGATGACTGCTCATGACTTCCCATGAAACTTTACTCCAAGTATCATATACCAAGCTCAATTTTTAAACAGGAGGGGGAGGGCACATCTCTGGTGGGTGCCTAAGCAGCTATGTCTTTCTTTGGGGAATCCAGCACCATTTCCACACAGATTGTACGCTTCATGAGGACCAAAGCTATATGTGTCTTGATCGAAATGTAGTCATACCATGCCTGAGCTAATATAGGTTCTTAATGCATGTCTCATGAAAGGATAAGAGGAGGACAAAGTTAACAAGTGGGTGAGTGAATGAGTAGATAGAGAGTTAGGAAGAGAATGAGACAGGGGGGAAAAGTGAAAGGGAGAAAAGGAGGGAAGGAAAAGGGGGAGGTGGGGAGGAGGAAGAGAATGAAAGGAGACAGAGGGGCAGGAGGAAGTAAAACCAATTGGTTACTATCTTAATTTTGCAATAATTTAGGAAAAAGATGTACCAGGACTAGATACCGTAGTCCATTGCGAGAGCTCAAAGAATTATCTGTTCTGTTATAGGTTAATTCCAGAATAAATGTTGCCTTCATCCTTTTATAAAATTATGAACTGTGTATTTACTTACACAACATAATTTTCAAATATGTGACAGTCTGTTGTCACATTGTCTTTGTCATAGAATTAGAGAAATGTAGCATAAACTTTAAATCTGCAGCTGTCATCCAGTCAGTGAGGAGGGCCTGCCATGCAGACAGCCCTGTGATACATGGAGTTAGCTATTCAACTGCTACAGTCCTTTGGACTTTCAATTTCTGTCACCCTGGAAAAGGAACAGCATTTATGCTGACAGCTTTTTCTTTTTCCCAATTCACCCCTTCCTAATGAAGCTATTCCAAACAGAGGTGTGCATTTAAACAAATTTTACAAGCCATATCAAAACAGACATATTAACAATACTCATTGCCCAAAAAAAAAAAAATCCTATGCAAATTACAGGGAACTTATAGACACAAAACATTTAGCCAAAATAGGGCTTTTAGATTACATAAATCTTATAAGGTGTCAACAGAGAGCAATAATATTCAGAGATTTCTGTTCTTTCTTTTTCTTGATAAGAATAAAAGTATGCTTTGGCATAGCATTCAAATTTGTCAAATAAGCACCCAAGAATGGATGTATTTATTGTCCAATCTAAAGTTTAGCAGAGAAGGCCCATATGTTGTTTTTAAAAAGCTCCTGTATCTTTAGGTACCCAGCTCCGAAAGTGACAAGGATATTATTATCCACTAAAGTTATAAAGCCTTTTATAGAGATATTTCCCCCCCTTAGCCCAGTTATTTTAATTTGTGCACAGATTTTAGCACAGGCAATTTCCCCCTGCAAGGGCCTTTACTAATAGAATTATACTATCTTAGCACAAAATGGCCTTTGGTTCTTAGTCCACTGGGCTCAAAAGATTATTTCCTTGTGGTGGAGAGTTTTCCACACCACCCAGGAGCCCACCATTATCGGCACTGAACACCCCAATCCTCTACATCCTTCAAGAGGCTACACAGCTGGGCCCAGCATGAAAATGACAAGCATTAGGAAGCTCCAAGAGTTTATTTTCCTCTAGCTGGGCATCTTGGCTTCTGGACTCCCGTCAATGCCATCACAATGCATGCCTTTCAATAAAAAGTGATCCTAACAGGATTAAATGTAATTTAGAGTCAATAAGGAGAAGTTTGCCATCGGGCGGAATTATAATAGACAGTGTGATCAGAAGGAAGAGAATCTGGAAGGTGTTCAGAGCCCATTCTACTGTAAAATGAAACACAGAAAAGAGAAAAAAAATTATTCTCAAACACTTTCACTAATTCCATCTTGCACACGAATCAGTTCACAGTCTATTAAAGTGCTAAGAGCCATATATTGTCATTTATGGGGAGGAAAAAGAGAGAGAGAGAGGAAAACAAGTGTGATTTCTACACCAGTCTTCTCTGTGGCTATGTAGATAAAATGTTTTCGGTTCTGCCTGACATGTGAACTGAACCCACAAAAGGGTCATGGAGCCCAACAAAGAATCATATTTGAAGCAGCGAAAGTGTTAATTGCTCAGTTGTGCCCGACTCTTTGTGACCCCATGGACTGTAGCCCACGAGGCTCTTCCATCTATGGAATTCTCCAGGTCAAGCTATTAGAGTGGACAGCTGTTCCCTTCTCTAGGACCCAAGGACCAAACCCATTTCCCATATTGCAGGTGGATTCTTTACCAGCTAAGCCACTTGGGAAGCAGTTCAGTTCAGTCACTCAGTCTCTTTGTGACCCAATGAACTGCAGCACATCAGGCCTCCCTGTCCATCACCAACTCCTGGATTCCACCCAAACCCATGTCCATCGAGTCAGTGATGCCATCCAACCATCTCATCCTCTGTTGTCCCCTTCTCCTCCTGCCTTCAATCTTTCTCAGCATCGGGGTCTTTTCCAGTGAGTCAGTTCTTCACATCAGGTGGCCAAACTGTTGGAGTTTCAGCTTCAACATCAGTCCTTCCAATGAACATCCAGGACAGATCTCCCTTAGGATGGACTGGTTGGATCTCCTTGCAATCCAAGGGACTCTCAAGAGTCTTCTACAACACCACAGTTCAAAAGCATCAATTCTTAGGCACTCAGCTTTCTTTATAGTCCAACTCTCACATCCATACATGACAACTGGAAAAACCATAGCCTTGACTAGATGGACCTTTGTTGGCAAAGTAATGTCTCTGCTTTTTAATATGCTGTCTAGGTTGGTCATTACTTTCCTTCCAAGGAGTAAGCGTCTTTTAATTTCATTGCTGCAGTCACCACCTGCAGTGATTCTGGGAAGCAAGATGGTTCCCAAATCTTCACTCAGCAGGTAGCAGTTTTAGAAAAGCAAGTCACTCTCTGGAAGGCAGCCCTCCATCCCTTGGGCAGGGTGGATGTGGAAAAGTAATGGAGGAACAGAGCACTGGATTGGAACTCTACTCCAGAAAAGAATAACCCTCCATAGCCAAAAGGACGAGTTGCTGCTTTCTTAGATCTGCCAATGGATGCCCTTCACCAAATCACTGCTTTAGTACCAATGAAAGGGATAAGGAAGCAAAGTAAGCATGTAGCAAGAGGTGACTACCTGAAATTATTTCCCTAATTTTAGAGTCTTTGCACTAATATTAATAGAAAAAACAGTAAAAGCTACCCTGTAAAGGACACTGTAACTATCACTAACTGGAGAGTATTCTAAGTTATGTTAACTGTACCATCTCATCTAAATTTTCACTATGAGGATTCCCCTGGCAGCCCAGTGGTTAATACTGAGTGCTTGCAATACAAGAGATACAAGCTCAATCCCTGGTCAGGGAATTAAAATCCCACATACCATGCAGGGCGGCAAAATAAATAAATAAATTCTCACTATAGTCCTATAAAGCAGGACTTTTTTGTGTTAGTTTTATGGTGGTTTTTTTGTGCTTGGGATCTTGGTTCCTCTACCAGAGATAGAAACAATGCCCCCCCCCCCGCAGTAGACTCTTGGAATCCTAATCACTGGACGCCAGGGATTTCTCAACAGGTAGTTTCATTTTAATTCTTAAATACAGATGAGGGAAAGAAAAATCAGAAGTCAAATATTTAATACACAGTTATAAGTTGCTTGGTTATGCCAGATATCACACTACAAACTAAAAATATTAAGACCTCAAAGTTGATTGCCATCAAGAAGGGCAAACAAAAACCATTATTGTGACAGATAATAAATCGGTCCCAATCTGCCCATCTTCTATCCTAAGGAGGACTGGCCTAGACCCTGCCTCCCACCTCCAGCAAAATTTATACTCTCCACTTTCATATTTTTAATATATTATTTTTATATTACATTATTTTCCCTTGCCTATGGAATCATATCTGACCACCCTACCTAGCAGAGAACTCTCTCCTTTCTTTGGTGGTGGTGGTGTCCAGTCACTCAGTCATGTCCAGCTCTTTGTGACCCCATGGACTGCAGCATGCCAGGCTTCCCTACCCTTCACTATCTCCCAGAGGTTGTTCAAACTCTTGTCCATTGAGTTGATGATGCCATCCAATCATCTCATCCTCTGTCACCCGCTTCTCCTCCTGCCCTCACTCATGCCTAGCATCAGGGTCTTTTCAAATGAGTCAGCTCTTTGCATCAGGTGGCTAAAGTATTGGAGCTTCAGCTTAAGCATCAGCCCTTCCAATGAATACTCAGGGTTGATTTTCTCCTCCTTTTAGCATCTGGAAAATTCACCCAGCATCATTTGTCACCATTTCATGTCTCTCTTCTAGTTCCCAAACCAGACCATGAGATGCCTGAGTCTTGCATGTCTACAATGCATTGCACAGTTTAGTTTGAAAAATATGTACTGACTAGGCTGCTGGAAACCACTTCTAATTACTATAAAAGTAATGGCAACTTTCAGTTGTAAGGAGCTTGTAAGTCATTGCTCCAGTCCTAAGGACAAGAAGAAAGCCAAACAAACTGAAAATGAACAATTCTTCATAGATCTGTCAGAGCACTGAGGTCACAGGAGAAAAATGCTGTCACAAAAATTGGAGAGACAGTGAATCACAAGTTTCCAGAGCAAAAACCTTTGCAGGCACCAAAGGAAGTAAACATAATGGCTCACACTCATCATGTCCAACATCTCTGAACATGTGACATCTATCAGTTTGTTTAACCTCCACAACAGCCTTAGGAGGAGCCCATTTTACAGATAGGGAAACTGAGGCTCAGGGACACTCGGTAAGGTACTTCATGTCACATATCAGATAGTGAAAGTGCTAGTCATTCGGTTGTGTCTGACTCTTTGCAACAATATGGACTGTAGCCCACCAGGCTCCTTTGTCTGTAGAATTTTTCAGACAGGAATACTAGAGTGGGTTGTCATCCCCTTCTTCAGGGGATCTTCCCTACGTAAAGATCAAATCCAGGTCTCCCATGTCAGAGACAGGATTTAAATGCAGGTGAATTGGTTCCTAAAGATTCTTAATGATTACATTCTATTGACCTGGTGTTTCTGTGTGTGCTCAATCTCTAAGTCATGTTTGACTTTTTGTGACCCCATGGACAGTAGCCCATCAGGCTCCTCTGTCCATGGAACTTTCTAGGCAAGAATACTGGAGCAGGTTGCGATTTCCTACTCTAGGTGTCTTCCCAATCTAGGGATCACACTCACATCTCTTGCATTGGCAGGTGAGTTCTTTCCCACTGAGCCACCTGAAAAGCCTATACTGGCCTGGTGTCAGGGACCAACGCCACCACTCAGGCAAGGCCACATAAACCAGTTATGGGTCAGGCGTTATGCAGAGACCTTGGGAAATCCTGGAAGGCTGGGCTTCATTTACTCTCCACAAGAGACCTTAACTCTCACAATTGGGAATCTAACCCAGAGCTTCTGCCACCTCCCCATCTCACCTACTCAGTTCAGTTCAGTTCGACTGCTCAGCCGTGGCCTGCTCTTTGCAATCCCATGAACTGCAGCACGCCACGCTTCCCCCTCTATCACCAACTACCGGAGCCTACACAAACTCTTGTCCATTGTGTTAATGATGCCATCCAACTATCGCATCCTCTATCATCCTCTTCTCCTTCTGCTTTCAATCTTTCCCAGCATCAGGTTCTTTTCCAATGAATTGGTTCTTCGCATCAGGTGGCCAAAGTATTGGAGTTTCAGCTTCAGCATCAGTCCTTCCAATGAATAATCAGGACTAATGTCCTTTAGGATGGACTGGCTGGATCTCCTTGCAGTCGTCCTCCAACACCACAGTTCAAAAGCATCAATTCTTCGGCTCTCAGCTTTCTTTATAGTTCCAACTCTCGCATCCATACATGACTACTGGAAAAACCATAGCTTTGACTAGATGGACCTTTTTTGGTAATGTCTCTGCTTGTGAATATGCTGTCTAGGTTGGTCATAGCTTTCTTCCAAGAAGCAAGTGTCTTTTAATTTCATGGCTGCAGTCACCATCTGCAGTGATTTTGGAGCCCCCCAAAATAAAGTCTGTCACTGTTTCCACTGTTTCCCCATCTATTTGCCATGAAATGATGGAACCGGATGCTATGATCTTAGTTTTTTGAATGTTGAGCTTTAAGCCAACTTTTTCACTCTCCTTTCACTTTCATCAAGAGGCTCTTTAGTTCCTCTTAGCTTGCTGCCATAAGGGTGGTGTCATTTGCATATCTGAGGTTATTGATAATTCTCCTGGAAATCTTGATTCCAGCTTGTGCTTCCTCCAGCCCAGCATTTTGCATGATTTATGCTGCATGTAAGTTAAGTAAGCAGGGTGACAATATACAGCCTTGACATACTCCTTTCCCTATTTGGAACCAGTCTGTTGTTCCACGTCCAGTTTTAACTGTTGCTTCTTGACCTGCATACAGATTTCTCAGGAGGCAGGTCAGGTGGTCTGGCATTCTCATCTCTTTCAGAATTTTTCACAGTTTGTAGCATTCCATAGTCAAAGGCTTTGGCATAGTCAATAAAACAAAAGTAGATGTTTTTCTAGAACTCTCTTGCTTTTTCAATGAGCCAGTGGATGTTGGCAATTTAATCTCTGGTTTCTCTGCCTTAAATCCAGCTTGAACATCTGGAAATTCACGGTTCACATATTGTTAAAGCCTGGCTTGGAAAACTTTGTACATTACTGTGCTAGCGTGTGAGATGAGTGCAATTATGCAGTAGTTTGTGCCAAAGAATATTCAAACTATTGCACAACTGCACTCATCTCACATGCTAGCAAAGCAATGCTGTCAACTACTGCCACCATCCATAAGGTTTCTTCTCCCTTCCTGGTGCCACAACCCATAACTATAAGGCCGCCATGAGTGCCTCTACATCAAAATGTCTTCTAATTTCATTCTCTGCAGCTCATCATGCTTTGTGCTCTGTACTGTATCCCTCCCAGGACAACTAGAGCCTAAAATATCATGATCAGTGATGAGTATGTTTTCTCCAGGTAGGGAACACTGCTAGTAATTAAACAGTATTAATTCCATCAGCTTTGATTTATTCTGCTCTCTCAATAATGAAGCTCAATCTTCTGTTTTCTTTCTGCCTAGCACTGAGAAATAGAGTTGGTGTTTAAGGATTACCATATAAATCTACTTTTTGGTCAGCCAGTGCTAGGGAATTTTTTCAATATATTACAAATGTATTCATTATTCTCTCATTCACAAAAATAATTAAAACCAACAGGCTGAACACAAATTCCCAGACCACAAAAGCCTGACTGGCACTCTGCTGCCAAATACCAAGGTTGCAAGTGTCTTAGTTTATGGGTTTCTTAATGGGAACTTGTACTGCTCATTCAATAAAAGACTTAAGTGGACATTTCCTGGTGTTCACAGGAATTTTAAAACAAGTCCCATATAACAAAATGAAAAGGGAATACTATTACTTTCTGCTTGCTTTTAGGAACTCAGAAATGAATTATCTTAAAACTATCCAAAAAAACTCTAAAAGTGATCCCCAGGATGCTAATAACATGTTCACAATCTCTTAAAAAAAAAAAAATCAAAGAAGGAGGGTAAAGAGAAATACAATGAATCCAATCCATCATTGTGAAATTCA
>SJYC01086791.1:0-16385 GCA_006408675.1 Madoqua kirkii | reverse complement strand
GAGATATTTCATCTGAATCCATGGAATAATATATTTCAAGACAGAGAGAGAAAGACAATTTTACTACTCTGAATTCTGTATCTAGTGAAACTATCCATTAGGAACTAGGACAAATTAAATTTATTGTTAAAGGAAAACTAAATTTTTGAAGGAGCACTAGCCTTAAAGATGGCTACAGGAAAGTTTTCAAACAGAAGTTCAGTTCAATCACTCAATCATGCCCTACTCTTTGCAACCACATAGACTGCAGTATGCTAGGCTTCCCTGTCCATCACCAGCTCCCAGAGCTTGCTCAAACTCATGTCCATCAAGTTTGTGATGCCATCCAACCATCTCATCCTTTGTCGTCTCCTTCTCCTTCTGCCTTTAATCTTTCCCAACATCAGGATCTTCTCCAGTGAGTCAGTTCTTTACATCAGTTGTCCAAAGTATTGGATTTTCAGCTTCAGCATCAGTCCTTCCAATGAATATTCAGGGCCGATTTCCTTTAGGATTGACTGGTTGGATCTCCTTGGAGCCAAAGGGATTCTCAAGCGTCTTCTCCAACACCACAGTTCAGAAGCATCAAATCTTTAGCAATCAGCTTTATTTACAATCCAATTCTTACATCCATACACAACTACTGGACAGACCATAGCTTTGACTAGATGAACATTTGTTGGCAAAGTAATCTGCTTTTTAATATGCTGTCTAGGTTAGTTATAACTTTCCTTCCAAGGAGTAAACATCGTTTAATTTCATGGTTGCAGTTATCATCAGCCGTGATTTTGGAGCCCCTCGCCCCCAAATAAAATCTGTCTCTATGTCCACTGTGTCCCCATCTATTTGCTGTGAAGGATGGGACCAGATGCCATGATCTTAGTTTTCTGAATGTTGATTTTCAAGCTAATATATTCACTTTCCTCTTTCACTTTCATTAAGAGACTCTTTAGCTCTTCAGTTTCTGCCATAAGGGTAGTGTTATCTGAGTATCTGAGGTTATTAATATTTCTCCTCACAAGCTTGATTCCAGCATGTGCTTCCTCCAGCCCGGCATTTCTCATGACATACTCTGCATATAAGTTAAATAAGCAGAGTGACAATATACAGCCTTGATGTACTCCTTCCCCAATTTTGAACCAATCTCTTGTTCCATGTCAAGTTATAACTGTTGCTTTTGATCTTCATACATATTTCTCAAGAGGCAGGTAAGGTGGTCTGGTATTCCCATCTCTTTCAGATTTTTTTAGTTTGTTATGATGCACATAGTCAAAGGCTTTGGCATGATCAATAAAGCAGAAGTGGATGTTTTTCTGGTATTCTCTTGCTTTTTTGATGATCCAACTGATATTAGCAATTTGAACTTAGGCTCCTCTGCTTTTCTAAATCCAGCTTGTAAATCTGGGAGTTCATAGTTCACATACTCTTGAAGCCTGGCTTGTAGAATTTTGACCATTACTTTGATAGTGTATGAGATGAGTGCGATTGTGTGGTAGTTTGATCATTCTTTGTCATTGCCTTTCTTTGGGTTTGGAATGAAAACTTACCTTTTCCTATACTGTGGCCACTGCTGAGTTTTTCAAATTTGCTGGCATATTGAGTGCAGGATTTTCACAGCATCATATTTCAG
Organism: Madoqua kirkii; assembly: GCA_006408675.1. Lineage (NCBI taxonomy): Eukaryota > Metazoa > Chordata > Mammalia > Artiodactyla > Bovidae > Madoqua > Madoqua kirkii. Next base: position 14,776 of record SJYC01086791.1, on the reverse strand, counting down.
GATTTGAAATAGCTCAACTAGAATTCCATCACCTCCACTAGTTTTGTTCGTAGTGATGCTTCCTAAGTCCCACTTAACCCTGTTCCAGGATGTCTGGCTGTAGGTGAGTAATCACACCATCGTGGTTATCTGGGTCATGAAGATCTTCTTTGTGTAGCTCTTCTGTGTATGCTTGCCACCTCTTCTTAGTATCGTCTGCTTCTCTTAAGTCTCTAACATTTCTGTCTTTTCTTGTGCTCATCTTGGCATGAAATGTTCCCTTTATATCTCTAATTTTCTTGGAGAGATCTCCAGTCTTTTTTATTGCATTGTTTCCCTATATTTCTTTGCACTGATCACTGAGGAAGGCTTTCTTATCTCTCCTTGCTATTCTTGGAATTCTGTATTCAAATGGGTATATCTTTCATTTTCTCCTTTGTCCTTTGCTTCTTTTGCTTTCTCAGCTATTTGTAAGTCCTCCACAGACAGCCATTTTGCCTTTTTCATTTCTTTTTCTTGAGGATGATCTTGGTCACTGCCTCCTGTACAATGTCATGAACCTCTGTTCATAGTTCTTCAGGCTCTGTCTATCATATCTAATCCCTTGAATCTATTTATCACTTCCACTGTGAATCTTAAGGGATTTGATTTATGTCATACCTAAATGGTCTAGGGCTCTTCCCTACTTTTTTCAATATAGGTCTGAATTTGGCAATAAGCAGCTCATGATCTGAGTGACAGTCAGCTCCTGGTCTTGTTGTTGATGACTGTATAGAGCTTCTCCATCTTTGGCTGCAAACAATATATTCAATCTGATTTCTGTATGGACAGTTTGGTGATGTCCATGTGCAGAGTCTTCCCTTGTGTTCTTAGAAGAGAGTGTTTGTTTTGACCAGTGTGTTCTCTTGGCAAAACTCTATTAAAGTTTGCCCTACTTCATTCTGTACTACAAAGTCAAATTTGCCTGTTACTCCAGGTGTTTCCTAACCTCCTATTTTTTTCATTACAATTCCCTATAAAGAAAAGGACATCTTTTTGGGGTCTTAGTTCTAAAAGGTCTTTTAAGTCTTCATAAGACCATTCCAAGTTCAGCTTCTTCAGCATTACCGGTTGAAGCATAGACCTGGATTACTGTGATATTGAATTTTTTGCCCTGGAAATGAACAGAGATCATTCTCTTTTTTGAGACTGCATCCAAATACTGCATTTTGGCCTCTTTTGTTAACTGTGATGGTTATTCCATTTCTTCTAAAGGATTCTGCCCGCAGTAGTAGACATAATGATCATCTGAGTTAAACTCACCCATTCTGGTTCATTTTAGTTTGCTTATTCCTAAAATGTTGACATTTAGTCTTGCCATCTCCTGTTTTGACTATCTCCAATTTGCCTTGATTCATGGACCTAACATTCCAGGTTCCTATGCAATATTGCTCTTTACAGCATTGGACTATGCCTCTATCACCAGTCACATCCATAGCTGGGTGTTCTTTTTGCTTTGGGCCCATCTCTTTACTCTTTCTGGAGTTATTTCTCCACTGATTTCCAGTAGCGTATTTGGCACCTCCTGACCTGATGTTCATCTTTCAGTGTCATATATCTTTGTTGCCTTTCCATACTGCTCATGGGGTTCTCAAGTCAAGAATACTGAACTGGTTTGTCATTCCCTTTTTCTGTCTAGTTCAGTTCAGTTAAGTCACTCAGTCCTGTCCAACTCTTTGTGACCCTATGAAGTACAGCACACCAGGCCTCCCTCTCCATCACCAACTCCTGCAGTTTACTCAAGCTCATGTTCATCGAGTCGATAATGCCATCCAGCCATCTTATCCTCTGTCATCCCTAGACAGCATATTAAAAAGCAGAAGCATTACTTTGTTGACAAATTCTATCTAGTCAAGGCTATGGTTTTTCCTGTGGTCATGTATGGATGTGAGAGTTGGTCTGTAAAGAAAGCTGAGAGCCAAAGAATTGATGCTTTTGAACTGTGGTGTTGGAGAAGACTCTTGAGAGTCCCTTGGACTATAAGGAGATTCAGCCACTCCATCCTAAAGAAAATCAGTCCTGAATATTCATTGGAAGGACTGATGCTGAAGCTGAAACTCCAACACTTTGGCCACCTAATGTGAAGTAGTGACTCATTTGCAAAGACCCTGTTTCTGGGAAAGATTGAAGGTGAGAAGAGAAGGGGACAACAGAGGATGAGATGGTTGATGGCATCACTGACTCCATGGAGATGAGTTTGTGTAAACTCCGGGAGTCGGTGATGGACAGGGAGGCCTTGCGTGCTGCAGTCTTTAGAGTCACACAGAGTCAGACACAACTGAGCAACTGAATTTATTAACTGGCTTTCCAGTGGACTGCATTTTGTCCGAACTCTCCACCATGACCTGTCTGTATTGGGTGATGAAGTAGTGACTCATTTGCAAAGACCCTGTTTCTGGGAAAGATTGAAGGTGAGAAGAGAAGGGGACAACAGAGGATGAGATGGTTGATGGCATCACTGACTCCATGGAGATGAGTTTGTGTAAACTCCGGGAGTCGGTGATGGACAGGGAGGCCTTGCGTGCTGCAGTCTTTAGAGTCACACAGAGTCAGACACAACTGAGCAACTGAATTTATTAACTGGCTTTCCAGTGGACTGCATTTTGTCCGAACTCTCCACCATGACCTGTCTGTATTGGGTGGCCCTACATGGCATGGCTCATAGTTTCACTGAGTTAGAAAAGGCTGTAGTCTTTCTGATCAGATTATTTAGTTTTCTATGGTTTTCAGCCTGTCCTCTGATGGAGAATGATAAGAGGCTTATGGAAGCTTCCTGATGGGAGAGACTGATTGAGGGTGAGACTGGGTCTAGTTCTGATGGCCAGGTCCATGCTCAGTAAATCTTTAATTGAATTTTCTGTTGAAAAACCATGTGTGCACCAGAACACAGCATACAGGTGCAATGCCCCCACAAGAGACTGACCCAGACTTTCCCTGGAGTGTCCAGGAGTCCCCAGCAGAGGCGTGGGTCAGTGGTGGCCTGCTGCAGGGTTGGGGACACTGAGTGTAGCAGTACATGCATGAGACCTTTTGAAGGAGGTTGCCATTGTAATAAATACCTCCATCATAGTTTGACCCCAAGTAAATAGCAGGGAGGGTACACAGCTCCACCCACCAACAGAGATCAAACTATGGTGGAGGTATTTAAGATAATGGTAATCTCCTCCAAACTGGGAAATATATTGTGGATCCTAGAACTTCCTTAGCGGTGCAAGGATTTCTTTGGTGCAATTGCTCTACAATTTGTGGGTTGTCTGCTCAGCGACTCTGTGGTGGGATTAATGGTGACCTCCTTCTAGAGGATTTATCCCACATCTGTGTGACCGGTCTCCTGCACCGACAGCCCTTGTCCCTGAGGCTGGCCACTGCTCACCTGTACTTTCACAGGAGACATTTACCAGTTTTGGCTCAGTCTCTGTGGAGTCTCTGGGTCCTGGTGCACAGAAGGTTTTGTTTGACTCCTCCAAGTGTCTCTGGCAGGCATGGTGTTTGAATCTAAATGCGATTTCCCCCCTCCTACCATCTTTCTTGGGCTTCTCCTTTGCCCTTGGACATGGGGTATCTCTTTTTGGTGGAATCGAATATTCTCCTGTTGATGGTTGTTCAGCAGTGAGTCGTAATTTTGGAATTCTTGCAAGAGAAGTTGAGCATAGGTCCTTCTACTCTGCCATCTTGATAGCATAAAATGAAATGATAAAGGAAGGAATTTTGAAAAATCAGCTAGGGATAAGGAAAAAACAGGAAAAGCAGAAAAATGAGTATATAAAATAGATTATTCTGTTCTTCATGAGTTTTGTACATTATATTTTGTGATCAAAATATAAATTGTAGTACCATCTGATGCACAAAGCAATGATACTTACAAGTGAAAAGAAAGTAAACCTAAATACAAGAGAGATTTCCACTCTTCACTGGAAGTGGTAAATTGGTGATACCAGTAGATTGTTTTAAGTAGTATATGCATATTATAGCAACCACAATAAAAACTCTACAAGAAAAGCAAAAGCCACAATACTCTACAAACTACTAGAAATAAAGCAAGATATAATCCTGACAAATATTTGGATAATAAAAAAAAGTAATAAAAGTGAGACAGAGGAATGAGAACGTGAATAAATAAAAGTCTCATAATACAGTGGTACAATCACATATTGACAACATATTAGTAATATAATACTTTAAATGTAAACGTTCAAAAACCACCAATCAGAAGACATAAATTGGCAGACTTGTTTAAAAATAAAATGATCCACTACCTTCCCTTTAACCTTCCGGCTTTAAGAAAATCTCATTTCAAACTTAAAGTTAGGTGATTTGAAAGTATTAGACTGGAAAAGACTCACTGTACAAACAATCAATGAAATATGAGAAAGTTTGTATTAATATTTAAGAAAAAAAAAAGAAACAATTGGAAGTGTGGAGATATTTGAAAATACAATTAAGAATTTACTAAAATAAAGATGACAACATCTGTTGGAAGTGTATCATACAGTACCAAATAGAATGGATATGGAAAAAGTCACATCTTGACATTTTATGATGGAATTTAATAAAACCATGAATGAAAAGAATATTTTAAATATATCTATATTGTCATAAAATTTTAGGAAACAATATAGAATAATTAAAAAAAGAGAAATCTGATCATCTAAAAATGCACAAGAATCAGATTATAGTCAGACTATCTCCAAGTACAACAATTTGCAAGCAGGCAATGGAGTAATGTTTTAAAGCTGTTTAAAAAAAAAAAAAAAAGCAACTACTTGTATGTTCTGACCTGAGGGTTAACACTAGCCACATTTCTTGGTGCTTGCTGAATATCAAATGCATAAAGTTGCAGGTTTATAGTTCTCTGACTTCCTGATAACTTGTCGGTAACTTGGTCTAAAGCTGATCAGAATGCACTGAATATCATCTCTTGTTATCTCTTTTTGTGGCATTGCTGCTTGACATTAGGTGACAGCAATTTAAACCAATCACTGGGAAAATAGCTGTCACCCTCTGGAGATCAAAGGGCCTCCTCAAAGTGTTGGATCACCTTGCTGTGGAGAGGGAGCCATGAGATCCTAGGGAAATTGTGACTAAACACATCCTCTGCCCCTGGGGTGAAAGTTGAACCCAGACATGAGCCAATTTCTGTCCATGCAACCTTCAAGATATTAGGTAGCTAAGACTGCTTAAATATTATATACAGAAAAACTACTACTTGGAAATAAAAGTGAAATATTAACCATTCTAAAAATAAATCTGACAATATTTAGCAAATTGAATGTGTATACTCCCTTTAAGCCAGCAATCCCATTCCTTGTTTATATATACCAGAAAATTTCTCTGGATTGTGTAACAGATCCATGAGGAACCATGGAACATTTATTTAATGAATATATTTGTGGTATCCATGAGGAACCATGGAACATTTATTTAATGAATATATTTGTGGTAGTAGAGAGCTGGGGTTAGTCAATACTTTCATCTTTATGGTAATGAGGTGAAGTCACTCAGTCGTGTCCGACTCTTTGCGACCCCATGGACTGTAACCTACTAGGCTTCTCTGTCCATGGGATTCTCCAGGCAAGTATACTGGAGTGGATTGCCATTTCCTTCTCCAGGGTATCTTCCCAACCCAGGGATCAAACCTGGATCTCCCGCATTGGAGGCAGACGCTTTAACCTCTGAGCCACCAAGGAAGCCCCTCTTTATGTCTTTATGGTAATAGATGAATTCAATATTGTGGATAAAATTCTCTTAAATGCCATGTAGTAAGGAACCACAAATAACATATACGTAAAATGGTAAATACCAAAGTGTAGTTTCACGAATAAAAATTAGCAAAGAGACAAGCTGCATAGCATGCTGCTATTGTTGTAATTTTAAATTTGAGACAGATAAGAAGGCATAACATATTTTACCTGACACTTCATTATCTAAGGATACACATCAAACATGTAAGAATAGGTGCCTATTGTGGACTGTATGGAGCATCAAACATGATGAGGGAATGTGGATTAGGGAATGTGTGTTAAGGAGGCAACTAAAGTATAATCAGTTCAAACAAGAATATGATCTTATACACAGTGATGATGATAATTTGCTGTAAACTGAGCAGTTTGAAAAATTGAGATCTGTGTAATTAATCTTCCCAGTCAATCAGTTTAAGACTTTTAATCTGCTTGTTATAGGTAATGACTTCAATGAAATTATTTACAATTTACAAAGGAAAAAGCTGCTATGGTAAAACATTTTACATCGTGACTTTCTTATAAATTAAATGATCATTAAAGATCTTTATTATTTTATAAAAAGATATCCACATTCAAATTAAGAGTAATGATGCTTCATTTGTTCAAATGCTAGAAAATTATCCGAAGGGTTATTTTGAAATTAGACTACTGATCTTGTGGATTTTGTTTTCTCTAAATTTACTAGTTTTATTAACATTACCTAAATAATGCTAATTTTATACCTGTTAAATTATGTATATTTGAAAGCTGAAAGTGAAGTCGCTCAGTTGTGTCCGACTCTTAGCTACCCCATGGACTGTAGCCTATAGTGACCCCATGGACTGTAGCCTACCAGTCTCCTCTGTCTATGGGATTTTCCAGGCAATAATACTGGAGCGGATTGCCATTTCCTTCTCCAGGAGATCTTCCTGACCCAGGAATCGAAACCAGGTCTCCCACATTGAAGACAGATGCTTACCGTCTGAAACGAGGCTCGGTAAAGCTTCTGTCCACAATGTGGGAGATCCGGATTCGATCCCTGTGTCAGGAAGTTTCCTGAAGAAGGAAACGACAAACCTGGAGAAGGAAATGACAACACACTCCAGTTAGTCTTGCCTAGAAAATACCATGGTCGGAGGAGTCTAGTGCCCATGGGGTCACAAAGAGTCGGACAAGACTGAGTGACTTCACTATGTGTGTTTAATGTTATTCAAATTAACTAACTCCCCTTCGAATTCTCACCTATTTACTAAGAAAATCTAAGTGCATGCAGAAAGGAGATGATGTAATGAAACTGAAATATCTTTGGATTCAGTAATAATGGGCTTCAACACAAGTTCATCTCCTGAATGTATAAATCTGAATATGTATTATCTTTTTTTTTTTTTTTGACCAGACCACACAGCTTGTGGGATCTTAATTCCCCGATCAGGGATTGAACCCATACCTTGAGCAGTGAAAGTACAGAGTCCTAACCACTGGACTGCCAGGGAATTCCCATCAGTTTCTTCTTATGTAAAATTGAAATCATATGTAATTGAGAGAAGGTTTGCAAGTATTAACTGAGATGAAACACAAAATACCTGAGTATTTTGCTAGAGAATAATGAGTCACCTACTCACCTCACAAATCAGGATGTGGTGATGTCATGCCAAGACACTGACAAATGATTCAGATTCCATTTTGATATAACGTGAATGCTAAAATGTGAAAATTTTAAAACAATGAAAATTTGTGCTAAAAACATTAAAGTATTTATTATTTAAATTTTGTCATCACTGTGATGACAGCATCTTCTTATTATTTCTTTTTTATTTATTTTTCAAATAACACTACATAAAGTACCAGTCTGATAGGGATTTTTGGTTTTACAACTTCGATTTGTTTTATTTTTTATGTCTTCCTCCTTTTCTTCCTTCATTTTCCTCCTTCTCTTCCATTTCATCTTCTTTTCCATTCCTCTTCTTTTCTCATTTTTAAAAGAAATATAGACTTTAATGTAGAAGTACAGAATTTGCACCTACTGTTTTTAGTTATTTACATGCTAAAATGCATAAATCTTGCTTACAGCTCAGCTTACCTTTGTAAAGTACATTTGCATTAAACACTTTGTGATTTTTTGTAAATAGAAACTCTTTACAATTAAATCTCTTTCAAATATCAACTTTGTAGACTGTCCTCAACTCATTCTGCCCTGTTTTTTTCAGAAGGGAATAAAAGCCTTAAAAGAATAAGTTGAGGACAGTCTACAAAGTTGATATTTGAAAGAGATTTAATTGAGACTTTAATGTAGAAGTACAGAATTTGCACCTACTGTTTTTAGTTATTTACATGCTAAAATGCATAAATCTTGCTTACAGCTCAGCTTACCTTTGTAAAGTACATTTGCATTAAACACTTTGTGATTTTTTGTAAATAGAAACTCTTTACAATTAAATCTCTTTCAAATATCAACTTTGTAGACTGTCCTCAACTCATTCTGCCCTGTTTTTTTCAGAAGGGAATAAAAGCCTTAAAAGAATAAAAAAAAACTTGCTCACTTCACGTGGCTTTTTAATATTTCTTCTCTAAAACGAAGGATTTATATCATTTTTATTTTTTGGAGGAAAAATGTGCCTGCTAGAGAACAGATGGTACAGCTAGTAACCAGGATTAAGGGTTTTATTCACAAAGCATTTGTGAAGCATTTCTGCATGCTTCTTCTAACTTTCTGGCATTTTGCCTCCAATTTGCATAGCAGTAACTAAGATGTAGTAGGAAGTCCTGCATGACATTATCATTTGTTGAAACTTACAGAAAAGAAATTCAAGTTCATTAGTTGAAAAAGAATCAACAATTCAGAAAGAAAAAGTTAAAACTCAGATATGTAACAGTTATCATAAAGTCATTAACTCTACAAAGACATAATCCTACTGCAGAGGAGATTAAATATATTCCCCAAAAATGATTAGATTTATCTTTTTTTTTTATTTGGTGAGGATTCAGGTAGTAAGTTCTCTGACCTGTGATGTTCTTTGTATATGAATTGTTGTTGTTTAGTATCTAAGCCATGTATAACTCTTTTGCGACCCTATGGACTCTACCTTCCAGAATCGTCTGTCCACGGGATTTTCCAGGCAAGAGTACTTGAGTGGGTTACCATTTCCTTCACCAGGAGATCTTCCTGACCCAGGAACTGAACTCACTTCACCTGCACTGGCAGGCAGATTCTTTACCACTGAACCACATGGGAAGCCCCTATTTCCTATAAAGAGGTTCTTATCTTCTACAGCTAGCAAGCAGAGAAAAGAGAGGATCAGAATTAGAAATTTACTTCAAGCGAAGTTAAGCCCCAAAGATAGTTAAATGTCCAATCAAAGCAGGTCTACTTTGCCAGATTTGGGGCCTTTGTTTATTCTTTTGGGAACAATACCCTGAATCGTGGCATGGGAACATCTGGATAGATACCTCCAAAACTTGACACTTTAAATTTTCTTAATCATCTAAGTCTACTCTCTGTTAGTGGACAATGAAGAGAACTTCCCCTGAATGCAACAGGCTCCTCCTCATAATCCGTATTCATCTCCCTTCATGAACATCATGTCATAAACTCTGGTTAAGTCATGATAGAACCAGCAGAGGAACAGTGAACCTGATGAGAAAAGAGACTGCAAGACCTCACCAACATGTACTGTTGGATCATGGAGGGTACGTGTATTCCTGGTTCTGAGTGTGCTTGGATAAGGAAGCCAGAACATAAATTATGAAAAAATATAACAATATTAGAGAACTCTTCCAGGATGCAAGATTTAAGACCCTGCCTAAGACTCTGAGAAATTCTGAATATGCTTCCAAGAAGTCTCCTACAAATATGAAAATAAGCAATTGCAAAGCACTAAAAGGGGTAAAATGTCAGAATAGCAAATGTAAATGATGCTCAAAGGGATTCCAAGGCTCAAAAAAGTAGGGCATATCAGATTGGAAGAATTGAGAGACAGAGATGTTAAGAAATCAAGTTCACGGAAGTAGTTAGGGCAAATACTAAAATCTGAACCCTAGAATCTGGCTTAAATATATGAGCTCATAGCTACCACACTATGCTGCTGCTGCTAAGTCACTTCAGTCGTGTCCAACTCTGTGTGGCCCCATAGATGGCAGCCCACCAGGCTCCCCTGTCCCTGGGATTCTCCAGGCAAGAACACTGGAATAGGTTGCCATTTCCTTCTCCAATGCATGAAAGTGAAAAGTCAAAGTGAAGTCATTCAGTCCTGTCCAAATCTTAGCGACCTCATGGACTGCAGCCTAGCAGGCTCCTCCACCCATGGGATTTTCCAGGCAACAGTACTGGAGTGGGTTGCTGTTGCCTTCTCCTACCACACTATAGCTACTTTTTATTTGTTGGGTTTACCATTTTATTTAAAAACAAATTAAAATTCTATTCTCAAATATGTATTCATTTTTTAATTGAAAAATATCTTGCTCTTTGGCCCTTGCATTTTTCTGGATACTTCCCTAAAATTAAAATGAAAACTCTACATTTCCCAAAATTATCATTTCCCTGATTTCAAATTTGAATGATCTTAAGCAACTTCTGGGCCTTCCCAGGTGGCACTAGTAGTAAAGAAGCTGCCTGACAATGCAGGAGATGTAAGAGATGTGGATTTGATCCCTGGATTGGGAGGATCACCTGGAGGAGGGCATGATAGCCCACCCCAATATTCCTGCCTGAAGAATCTCATGAATGGAGGAGCCCAGCTGGCTACAGACTATGGGGTCGCAAAGAGTCAGACATGACTGAAACACTTCAGCAGGTATGCGCAAGCAGCTTCTGCTGCCCTTCAAGGAACTAGTTAACAGTTAATTAATTACTTTGAAACAACATCTGTTGATTGATTATATCAATGTGAAGTGAAGAAGTGAAGTAAAGTCACTCAGTCGTGTCTGACTCTTTGCGACCCCATGGACTGTAGTCTACCAGGCTCCTCCCTCCATGGGATTCTCCAGGCAAGAGTTCTGGAGTGGGTTGCCATTTCCTTCTCCAGGGGATCTTCATCACAATAATCCTGTGATGCATGGCACCAGGAACTACTGTCTATGAGTATTGCCAAATATTCTGGCTTGTGCTTTTCAATATTTTCTTGACTCTGCATCTTCATTATTTAAGACAGAAATTCCCCTTCTCATTGAAATATGCACTGAGTTTAAAAGAAAAAAAAAACTATCATTAAAAAAAAAAGATTTTAAGTAAATACATATGCTGGTATTAAAATTTGTTTCATGAGATGATACTTCCTGGACAGCCACTGCACCAGACACCATTGAGCGATGCTTTTCATTGCTGCTAAAGGGCCTCTCAAGCTGCACTGCAGATTTCATATGCACTGCTCTCCAACTGCTTTCCCTGTATGTGTGTACTATTTCTCTCTAGTTCTCCTTTGTGGCTTGCCCTGATTACCAAATTCAGGACATTCTTGTCTGTCTTTCAAGTTTCCTTAGTTCTGGACTAAGCCAATTTGATGCCTTGAATTCCTTATTAAATTTCTTGCATAATTAGTTAATTTCCTCATGTGCTTGTGCAAGTGTTTGCTTAAGGAACATGGTGTTTACTTGAACTCTTGCAGGGAATAAAGGAACTTTTATTCCCTATCCCTGTTGCTTTTTATTATTGCTAATATAAAACTTTTTACAGTTTCTTTTTTCTCTCACTTTTCCTTTTTAGTTAAACTGAGAAGAGGCAATTTATTATTTTTTTTACTTCTCCCTAAATAATGGACCTAGGAAACATGTGTCAGGTTGTTGTTGTTTTTTTTTTTTTTAATATGTTTCTGCTCCAAATCAGTCTTTCCCAATCTGCTCTGTGCTTGGGATGAGAATGGGAAAATTACATTTTACCATCACTATTACTACCTAGCTTATTAGGTTCTCCCAATGTGGGGCACTAGGGGGAGGAAACAAAAGAAGCAAGGTGGTACTTGTTTCTCTATTTCCTGGCTCTGTTAGACATTCCTAAGCATCTAAGGACAGACAGGCTCTGCTCATAGCTTCAACTAATAAAATCACTCTGCTATGTCTGCTTAGGCATCTACAGAGCAGCCCTCCTAGCAACTGGGGACATGTAGGATGTCCCTATGCAAGCAACTGTATTCAGATCATATCACCCTATTCCTTCTCTCTCCAGTCACATTTGGGTTATTCCTTTCCCCATTAAAAAAAAAAAAATTAGACTTTCAAAACCTGTGTTACCAATATCTTGTGTTGTCTACTTTGTTTGTAATGTATTCAGGACATAAAACATTAAATTCACTTGATTTTTTTAATTCTAACTCTCTTACTGACTTTATGATTTTAAAATATTTTTACTCTGAAATTAATTTTTCTCATCTTAACTTTTAATTAAGCCAATGAATATTTATCAGTGCTTTTGTAATTAGATATATTACAAAATCTCTTTGTAGAGTTAGAAATATTAACTGTTTACACAAAGCAGAACATCCAGAGAATACAAGATGTAATAGAAAAATAGCAACAATTTTTTAAAAAATACTCTAAGTAAAATCCTTTTTAGAAACATTTCAATTCATTCTTGAAACAACCTTGTGAGATTATTATTTCCCAGTTTTAAGAACAAAAAAATATATGGCTCAGAGATTAAATGAACTAAATTCATAGAGCTAATAATTGCTGAAAACTGCTTTAAAGCATTGGTATGGCATCCGGTCCGAGGACTTCATGGCAAATAGATGGGGAAATAATGGAAACAGTGAAAGACTTTATTTTAGGGGGCTGCAGAATCACTGCAGATGGTGACTGCAACCATGAAATTAAAGACACTTGCTCCTTGGAATAAAAGCTGTGACCAATCTAAACATCATATTGAGAAACAGAGACATTTCTTTGCCAACAAAAGTCTGTCTAGTCAAAACTATGGTTCGTTCAGTAGTCGTGTATGGATGTGAGAGTTGGGCCATTAAGAAAGCTGAGCGCTGAAGAATAGATGATTTTGAACTGTGGTGTTGGAGAAGACTCTTGAGAGTCCCTTGGACTGCAAGATCAAACCAGTTAATCCTAAAGGAAATTAGTCCTGAATATTAATTGGAAGGACTGATGCTAAAGCTGAAACTCCAATACCTTGGCCACTTGATGTGAAGAAGCGACTCATTTGAAAAGTCCCTGATGTTGGGAAAGATTGAAGGCAGGATGAGAAGAGGACAACAGAGTATGAGGCATTTGGATGGCATCACCGACTCTATGTGCATGAGTTTGAGTAAGGTCTAGGAGTTAGACAGGGAAGCTTGGCATGCTGCACTCCATGGGGTTACAGAGTCGGACACAACTAAGCGACTTAGTGGAACTGAATGTTCTCCCGAGAGCTTATACTTATGTCATTATGCAGAAATGCTTGCATAGACTTTCAACTTTCAATCAATAAATATTAAACCTATAATATACTTTGAGTACATTCTAATATTTTCATTCTAGAATATCATCCTTTTAATTTTAATGCTAACAATTTCTAATGAAAATCTGGATTTCTTAACATCAATATTATAAGAAATACTTCTACTTTTCAATTAGAATGATCAAGAAGCCAAAATATGCAAATAATATCCACAATTTTTGATTGAAGAAATGTTTAAATCAATTCTTTACCCCAAATTTACAAACCATTTCTGTAGACGTTGTCTGCTTAACCTAGATGATAGTTTAAATATTTGAACACTTATCAACATAACAAAAACTTATACACTATAACCAAGAGTGAAGTGAAGTGAAGTTGCTCAGTCGTGTTCGACTCTTTGTGACCCTGTGGACTGTAGCCCACTAGGCTCCTCTGTCCATGGGATTCTCCAGGCAAGCATATTGGAGTGGGTTGCCATTTTCTTCTCCAGGGGATCTTCCCGACCCAGGGATCGAACCCAGGGATCGAACCCAGGTCTCCTGCACTGCAGGCAGACGCTTTAACCTCTGAGCCACCAGGGAAGCCCCCTTGGTTATATGATATATAATGAAGAAGAACATTCCAAATAATTGAGGATTTAAACTGACAGTGTTTTTAACTTAATAGTAAAAATTTTATTTAATTTATACTTATTTATGCATTTGAGATGTAGTCCAAAATATAATTTTTAGAAATATTTAAGGTTTAGCTTAGCCAAAATGCTAAAATAGAGATTTTTTAATTGTTTTAAAAAAACCATATGTGTATAAAACCTTATTAATATTAACTGCAGTGAAAAATTTTTGAAAAAACTATGAATTTAATCCATAATGTAGCCATGTTATTTCGTTTTCTCTAGTTATAAGCAGTCTCCATTTTCTTTTCCCTCTACTCAAATGTCCAAGCAATTCTTACATACAATTTGGCCAAGCTTGGTGGCTCAGAGGTTAAAGCGTCTGCCTCTGATGTGGGAGACCAGGGTTCTATCCCAGGGTTGGGAAGATCCCCTGGAGAAGGAAATGGTAACCCACTCCAGTATTCTTGCCTAGAGAATCCCACGGACAGAGAAGCCTGGTAGGCTACAGTCCACGGGGTCGCAAAGATTCGGACACGACTGAGCCACTTCACTTCACTTATCTGCATTATGTCAACAAATTTCATAAAGCTTGCAACTTCTACTTGCCATTCTGTTTGCTTTTGTTAATTACCATTTGTTTCAGAAATAATACTTGAATTCTCATTCAATTCAGTTCAGTTCAGTTGCTCAGTCATGTCCAACTCTTTGGGACCCCATGAATCGCAGCCAGCCAGGCCTTCCTGTTCATCACCAACTCCATCCAACTTCATTCAAACTCACGTCGATCAAGTCAGTGATGCCATCCAGCCATCTTATTCTCTGTTGGCCCCTTCTCCTCCTACCCCAGTCCCTCCCAGCATCAGAGTCTTTTCCAGTGAGTCAACTCTTCGCATGAGGTGGCCAAAGTACTGGAGTTTCAGTTTTAGCATCATTCCTTCCAAAGAAATCCCAGGGCTGATCTCCTTCAGAATGGACTGGTTGGATCTCCTTGCAGTCCAAGGGACTCTCAAGCGTCTTCTCCAACACCACAGTTCAAAAGCATCA
>SJYC01086790.1:0-10327 GCA_006408675.1 Madoqua kirkii | reverse complement strand
TATTAAACCATGTATCTGAAAATAATTGAAGAGTTACATAAACTCAATGTTACTACTTCGTAGTTATTATGCATATAAATGATACAGATATATTTATTAGTTATCATAGCATATGTACCATTTTCAGTTTTCAAAGTGTTTTCACATACGTTATTAGATATTGTCCCTTAAAATCCTGTGAGGTGGATGTTATCATCAATCCCATTTACAGAGGAGAAAACTGAAGCTGGAAAGTGGTGGAACTGGGGTTCAAATCCATGTCTTCTAGCTCCAAATTCTAGGCTTTGGATTCAGACAGACAGTTCATATGCTAGCTTGCTCACTTAATAGCTGTGTAACTTTGGGCAGGTTGTTTAACCTCTCTGTGCCTCAGTTTCGTCATCTGAAAATAGAGACAATCATAGTATGTACTTACCTGATAGGTTATTATGAGGATTATATGAGCACTTGACATATAAAAATATATATGAATACTGGACATGATTTCTAATTTCCAAGATAATAGAAATGATTAATACACAAAGGAATGACTGCTGCTGCTAACTCCCGGGAAATTTTTTTTTCTGTCTGTGCCATGTGCAGCATGTGGGATCTTAGTTCCCCAACCAGGGATTGAGCCCATGCCCCTGAAATGGAAGCACAGATTCTTAACCACTAGACAGCCAGGGAAGTCCCTGGGAATTTTTTTTTTTTTAATTATAGGAAACTGAGCGTGCAGGCATGCATGTGTGTAAATTTGTACTGCTTATATAAGTACATATTTATATACATATATAATTACTATCTGCCTCTTAAATGAACATCACCATTAGAGTAAAATATATTTCACAAAATGTTATATACCTTATATGAAATAGTCTATAAAATGTCAAAGCTCTCTTATATTACCATAAATGTCAAAGACATCAGTATATTACTTTTTTGTTATGAATAGCAGCAAGTGATGATAGATAATAAGCATTTACTTCTAGAAAGTTACAAGTAACCCTATTTGTAAATACAAGTGGGAAACAGAAAGAAAGGCAACCAAACTCATAATGCTTCCACTCCCTTCTGTTATATTTTACTAAAAATCTGGTGAGAAACACTATTTTGTGATATGCTGTCTAGATAGTCTTTAGGAAAGGTCTATGCAAATATTAAATGTACCAGGGAATTGTTCCACAAAGCTCCTACTACATTAAATGCTACATATAATCACTTAAGAAGTAACTTACATTTATATGGTAATGGAAATTCTAAAATTATCATTATCGCAATTATTTCATTACAGTTTTTTAATGAAGATATTTGCTCTCAAATACACAGGTACTGACTTTAAAAATAAAGACCCTTTCTTAACTTTAGAAAGAAAGAAAATACCTTGTAGGGAAGTTTGTATGGTGCATGAAAATCCACACCACAGAATCTGAAGATACATCTTGGACAGGTACCAGTACTGAGCAACAACTGGGCCACATGCTTGTTTTTCAGAGTCAGAGGAAACATATTCAGTAACTGCAACAAGAAAAGAAGAATAAGCAAAACTAATGAGCATCTTTTGTCCTTTACTTTCACAGACAAATATATGGTCACCTTTAAGGATAAGACTCTTTAAGAAAAAAAGTTCATATTTGGAAATCACTATTCGGTACTCTCCAATAACGTTGCTTTCATTACATACATATTGGAACATAAACTTGACAGCAATTTATTAGATGGATCAGGTAAAAGTTTCTAGTCATCGAGGATTCAACATTCTAGATTATGATAAGTGCATCAACATAACTAAATCAATCAAAAGAAATAAAAATAAAACAAAATATGGTTGTCTGAGGAGGATAATGAAAACAAGAATAGAGACTGTAACTTTGCTTTTTATTTTGTACCATTCAGTATTGTTTGAGAACACAGAGTAGTAAATTCGATCAACTTTCCTCTTAGAAATCAAAAATGAGTTTGCTAGCCGTTTCCCTGGTGGTTCAGTGGTAAAGAATCTGCCTGCCAATGCAGGAGACACAGTTTCGATTCCTGATCCAGGAAGATTCGCCATGCTGCGAAGCAACTAAGCCCACATGCCACAAGAGAGCAGTCCCCACTTGCCACAACCAGAGAAAAGCAGGTGCAGCAAAGAAGACCCATACAGCCAAAAATAAATATTTTGTATTTTTGCTAGAAAAAAACAATCAGATCACTTTGTTATGTAATACTTGTCTGTCCTTAATGATAGTTAAGCAGACAAGTATTCAAAATAAAATGATCAACAGATTCAAAAATGTCAATTTTACTTTGATGAAATAATAACTAAAAAACAACCAACTATTAGCAAAGTGAGAACAATCTATTCTTTCCATACACAAGTAAAAATTCCAACCAAAACAAATTAAATGCAAAATAACTCAGAGTAATTGTTGTCTAAAACAATTTACTACTTTTCAATTAGAAAAAATTCACTTAGAAGTAAATACTGCATAGAGAATGGTGTCTTGTTGCTTGGAAGGAGGGGTAATAAAAATTAAATTATGAAATCATTCTTCTTGGGGGCATGGTCTTCTGATTAATGAATCAGCTTACATTAATTTAAAATGAGGAACTAGTGATGTTTTATAAAACCATAATTGCATGGTAACGGTACTGAGGAACTGCTAAAAGACTGGCACCTTTAATTTGTGCAATGTCATAATTCAAACGAACTTGCTTAATATCAGTGGGAAAGTGAAGCTCTTACCAACTGCTTACTATGAAGATGTGACTTTTAGAATCAGTTTATGTTTTCTAACCTTTTAAAGCCACTACTAAATGCAAGTTTCTAAATGTTTGTGGCCAATTATAAAGAGTAGATCCTTGACAGAAAATAATGAAGACAGGTAGATAGTCTATGGAATTCTTCACCATAAAAATCAGTTGAGCAGGCAAGACTAAAAACAACAGATTGTCTGTGGCTGGGTTCTAATTCAGTTAAATATATGCAGTTGGGAGGAAGAGGCAGGGAAGGAAATCAGGTCTGTCTGGACAAATCAGTGAGAACTTTCAGACACCTAGATTGAGAAACACTGATTTAGGGTTGCCAAGTGATGCTAAGAAGGCAATGGCACCCCACTGCAGTACTCTTGCCTGGAAAATCCCATGGACGGAGGAGCCTGGTGGGCTGCAGTCCATGGGGTCGCTAAGAGTCGGAAAAGACTGAGCGTCTTCACTTTCAAATTTCACTTTCATGCATTGGAGAAGGAAATGGCAACTCACTCCAGTGTTCTTGCCTGGAGAATCCCAGGGATGGGGGAGCCTGGTGGGCTGCCATCTATGGGGCAGCACAGAGTTGCACAAGACTGAAGCAACTTAGCAGTAGCAGTAACAATGATGCTAAAGCTGAAACTCCAGTACTTTGGCCACCTCATGCAAAGAGCTGACTCATTGGAAAAGACTCTGATGCTGGGAGGGATTGGGGGCAGGAGGAAAAGGGGACAACAGAGGATGAGATGGCTGGATGGCATCACTGACTCAATGCACATGAGTCTGAGTGAACTCTGGGAGATGGTGATGGACAGGGAGGCCTGGCGTGCTGCGATTCATGGGGTCGCAAAGAGTCGGACATGACTGAGCGACTGAACTGAACTGAAGTAAATTGGAGCTTGGAAAGTAAAGAATATGTGGAGAACACTTTTTACAAAATGAAGCTCTGTGTGACCATTATTTACAAAAGATCTGAATCTCTTCCCCCAGCCCATTTAATCTAACAGTTTGGTGCTGAGAAGGAGTTGGCATTCTTTAAGAAGCTGATTGTCAGCATATAAAGTGTATCTCTGATGCACTGGCCTCACAGAGAAACTGTTTCTATCTTGCCCCTTTATCTTTTCTCCTCCTTACCATTAGCTAAGGTTAAGGATTTCATTTAATTGAGACTTAAGCTTTAATTAGAAAGAGAAACAAATAAACCCTCCTGACCAAAAAATAAATCCATGAGTGAGGTTTAAAAAGGACACTTTGTACCGAAGGTTTCCCTGGAGACTTTACTCTTTGTTAAACTGTGTTTTACCTTTCCTTCAGCTTAAAGAGTTTGTTCCTCTAGTCGGTTGACTAGAATGAAAGTAACACGCAAGTCAATAAATGACACATCATAATTTCTTAGCTCTAAAAATTCTCAAATCTGTTCAGAATTAGGAAACCTCCGGACTTGAGTAATTTGAAGAGGTCTTAAAAAGCAGAACAAAACCCTTTTCTATAAATATGTTCAGTTCAGTTACCCAGTCGTGTCCGACTCTTTGCAACCCTATGAATCGCAGCACGCCAGGCCTCCGTCCATCACCAACTCCTGGAGTTGACTCAGATTCACGTCCATCGAGTGATGCCATCCAGCCGTCTCGGCCTCTGTCATCCCCTTCTCCTCCTGCCCCCAATCCCTCCTAGCATCAAAGTCCTTGCCAGTGAGCCACCTCTTCCCATGAGGTGGCCAAAGTACTGGAGTTTCAGCTTTAGCATCATTCCCTCCAAAGAAATCCCAGGGCTGATCTCCTTCAGAATGGACTGGTTGGATCTCCTTGCAGTCCAAGGGACTCTCAAGAGTCTTCTCCAACACCACAGTTCAAAAGCATCAGTTCTTTGGCGCTCAGCCAAGTTTTAGCATCATTCCTTCCAAAGAAATCCCAGGGCTGATCTCCTTCAGAATGGACTGGTTGGATCTCCTTGCAGTCCAAGGGACTCTCAAGCGTCTTCTCCAACACCACAGTTCAAAAGCATCAACTCTTCAGCGCTCAGCTTTCTTCACAGTCCAACTCTCACATCCATACATGACTACTGGAAAATCCATAGCCTTGACTAGACGGGCCTTTGTTGGCAAAGTAATGTCTCTGCTATGTGCCTTCAACTATTTTTGGGACACTACAAAGATAAATAACACAAGGTACCTGTCTTTAAACTACTCAGCTATTGAAAGAGAGAAACACAAATAAGTAAGCTCATAAAGAAAGAAAGAAAGAAGCAAACAAAACGGAATAGGGATACATATGTACTAACATTGTTTAAATCCTACAGAAATACAGTGAGGAAATAATTCTGAATGTATAATTTTTTATTATGAAAAAAATCTATGTGTATCTTTGAGAAATTCATTAGTGCTTGGGCTTTAAAAATAAATGTTTATTTTGTCTAAAAATGTGTTAGGCCTAAGAAATTATTTTTTCCTCTCACCTTGCCATTCCAGAGGAAGTCAGGCTGTCTTAATTCCAGAGTCATGTATATAGAATCATCACCCAGCTAGTTGTAATTTGTCATAGTTGTAATCAAGAAAAAGCAATATACTTTTATGGAGCAGTTCTGAAAATTTAAATATATATTATAATATTTAGAATCCTAAGAGGTAAAAGATGTTATAATCTGAAAGCAAGGAATATGAATTAGTTTACATGTGTATTTAAACTGGAAAGTTCCTTGGTGTGATCAGAATCAGCAAAGGGAATTGCTAAAAGATAAATGGTAGATTTTGATATAATGTACTAAGGAATAATTTGTCCTCATTTTTGTTGTTTATAAGGTGACTGACTATAAAAAGTACTACATTATGCCACATTAGAGCAAAAATTTTAAATATCAAAATTTATATAATCAAAAGCCAGTTTATTGATGACTATTTTTTTAAAATATAAGACAAAACATGGATCTGAAATGCTTACATCTTTTATGCTGCCAATTCAAAGAAATACAAGTAAAACAGATTATGCTGCACCATGCTTGCCCCCTGATTTTTTATTAGCCTCTTTGGGAGGCTGAATTTTATTTTTTTTTTGGAGTAATGATGTACTGTTTCATAGCACAGTCTTAATGTTTCAATGTTTCTTGCTTTTCTGTTGAAATTAACATCTTATTTGTGAATGGAGAATATTTATATCCTATGAAAATCTGGGTCAATAAAAACTAGAGAATTAAGAGAATTTACCCCTGTGTAGTCAAAGCTGTGATTTTCCAGCAGTTGTGTACAGATGTGAGAGATGGACCATAAAAACGGCTGAGTGCAGAAAAATTGATGCTTTCAAGTTATGGTGCTGGAAAAGACTCTTGAGAGTCACTGGATGTCAAGAGGATCAAACTAGTCAATCCTAAAGGAAATCAATCCTGAAAGTCATTGAAACTACTGATGCTCCAATACTTCGGCTACCTGATGTGACGGGCCAACTCATTGCAAAAGACCTTGATGCTGGGAAAGGTTGAGGGCAGGAGGTCAAGGGGGCGATAGAGGATGAGATTGTTGGATGGTATCACTGACTCAATGCACATGAGTTTGAGCAAACTCTGGGACGTAGTGGAGGACAGGGAATCCCGGTGTGCTGCAGTTCATGCGGTTTCTGAGTCGGACACAACTTAGTGACTGAACAACAGCAACCTCTGAATAAATGTACCAAATGTGAGGTATTGATCTTTCCACAAAGTCTTAGTATTATTTTCTTATTTATCTTCTCATTCTGCTAAGGTGAGGACATAGAACAAATATAGTCATAATGTACCTTTTCCCCAGTTTAATGGGCAAATTGATAAATATACATAATCTTAAGGATATTACATGCAACAACTCTCTTTGATAGAGTTCTTAACTAAGGCTCTACAACAAAAATAATTGAATATTAATATAAATCTCAAAACCTCGGTTACATTTAACCAACTTAAATAATGTATTTCTTGGATTATAATTTCTATTGAACTGGCTGGAGGTATTGAGGCAAATGCTGGAGGTATAGAGACAAATATACATTAACTTTCTTCCTTATTCTCAGGATTTATTGTACTTCTCTGATTTGCTACATGAAAAGCTATTGCAGTTAGCTTTTTAAAATATTTCTAAATTGTTGCTGTGATGGAGATATTACCCTCTCCCCCTCCTTTTTGTGTGTCTTTACCAAAATATAAAGATGAAGTCATTGATTTCATTATCTGAAAATTAGACTCTCTTCCAGGAAAAACAGAACAAACAAACAGCAGCAACAACAACAAAACACTAAGTGATAAGACACCTTCGCAAAGGTATGGAGGAAATTGAGGAGCTCCAAACGAATCTTTTAAAAATTGTCAAAGAGCTCCTTGGTCACAATCCACACTCTGGCAATGACTTTCAGTCTTTCTCTTCCATGAAGTGAAACACAAAGTTGACTAATATGTTTGTGTAGAGGCTGGTGATCAGAAATCTGATGCCATGCTCTTCTACTTCTTCCCTTCAAAAGACAGTTCCCTGAAGGCATTATCATACTGCCTTCTGGTCAGTCTTCACATTTTTTAAGCATCAGAGATGCTGATATTTGAATTGCTTTCCAAGTTATATCACTCCCTTTTTCCAGGGCTGCAGTTTATAGCAAGATGATGTTGTGACTATAGTTTTCCTAGAATTTAACTCCTCTGCAGAGCAGTCTAACAGACAGTAGGTTGATGAAAGCTGGGTAGAAACGTCACTTATAATTGCTGTCTAATGACTCACAGCTAATATGCTACTACCAATTCTGGCATTTCTTCCTGAACTCCCCAATTCTACTTCACTTCATGCTTAATACTAATGTGTTTTTTGAAGATGAGCAAAATATAGACAGACTGTTTAGATACCTGATCTAAACATTGCCTCCATCTTAACCTGTTACATATTGCCCTAATAATAGCTCTAATTTTCAATATACAAGGGAAGAATGTATAACTGTAACTACCAAGATTTCATTGGTCTTTACAATGGCTTAATATTTGTGTAAATTTTTATATATATTTTCTGTGGTACTTTTGTGATCTCTCTACTTTTCTCTCTTTATTTCACTCAACTTTTGTTCTTTTACTGAATAGTTCTCACTCTGCACATTGGTTTCTATTTCTATTCTCTGGAAACACATATTTCTTTGCCTCTACTGAAAGGGTCAGGAAACACTTTCTATAAAGAACCAGATAGTAAATACTTTAAGCTTTACACACCATACCATATGGTCTCTGTCACATCTATCCAACTTTGTACTAAATCAGCCTTAGTGAGTATATAAATGGATGAGCATGACTGAATTCCAATAAAATTTTATTTGCAAAAGCAGATGGCAAGCCTTATCTTGCTGACCCTACTTTCCACCATATGCTTCAATTTAAGGGATTAAAAAAAAATAGGATATTTTTGGGATTCTGTTGGTAAAGAATCTGCCTTCAATGCAGGAGACCCTGGTTCTATTCCTGGGTTGGGAAGAAATGCTGGAGAAAGGATAGGCTACCCACTCCAATATTCTTGGGCTTCCCTGGTGGTTCACCTGGTTAAGAATTCCCCTGCAATGTGAGAGACCTGGGTTCATTCCCTGGGTTGCAAAGATCCACTGGAGAAGGGAAAAGCTACCAAATCCATTATTCTAGCCTGGAGAATTCTGGGGAATGTATAGTCCATGGGGTTGCAAAGAGTCAGACACAACTGAGCAACTTTCACTCACTCATTACTTTGGAGAAAACACTGCTAGAAAACTAATCTATTTTCCCCTGAGGAATAAAATCCTCTTTTTACTAGACAATTTTAGATTTGCCATTAAAATAAATAGAAGAAAATAACATAACAGAAATGCAAGTATAAGATAATCAAAGTAAACATAATGCAAAGCTTGTTGAACTCTACAAATGCCCTAGAGCTCTAATACAATGTTGAAAAATATGTGAGATACCTAGTTGTCCAATTGGAAATAGCCTGTATCTGTCGTGTAGTCACTTTCATAAACCAGTACTCGAACCAAATCATCTTTGCTCTTTGAAATATTAAGTATGAAAATAATCTTCTATTTTGTCACATAGTAATTCTATTAATTTCCTTTTTTGCCCTAATTACTAAATTGTTGGCTTTGATTTATTGCATCAGAAGCAGCAGCAAAATCTTCTGAGATCTAGGGTGCTTTCAAATTACTTTGTAGGTATAGATTAACCACAAGTGAATCTGATAAAGAGAAAAAGCAAACAAAAAATATTAAATTCACATTCTGAAATTAACCTCTCAAACAAAAACATCAAAACTATAAATCAAGAATAATTGTCATGATTGGAGTTATACTGATAAATTATAGATGCTCTCTCTCCTCCTCATATGTGCTATTCCATTTGGTATACAGATGAATACTATAAATGCTACCAACTTAAAAAAGAAAAGTAAGAAATAGTAGTTTACATTACAGTTAACAACTGTACTGATTGGTGTTTATGCTAAAAGAAAAAAAATTTCTTTTGAAAGTAGAATTTTTTTTCAACTCTATATCCCATTTGCCTTATTCAGAGTAGCACTCAAATAGTATTGAAATAATAAGTGAACAATTTGATGAATCAACTTTTTATTAAATGTGCATATCCCTTGATGTAATTTGTGATTGTGTAATATGATTTGAAGAGTGGTGTTATTTTTCTCTACCCTGTATAAATATATATTGCATAAAATAAGTCACCCTTCCCCTCCATATAAGTTACACGTTCAATCGTTAGTGGACATACTGCTTTTCTGAGTGTTATATAAAATAACTAAGAGCATTTTCTCCAGGGTTCACTGACAGTTTCACAGATACTATTCAGAGGTGAAGAGATTTTTACATTAATATTCTGCATCAAAATTATCACATTACATTACATTACATTACATCCAAAAATAATGCAAAACCCTGAGAAATAAAATAAATCCTAAATTGAGTAGAGATAAATTTCAATCCAGGATAAAAAAGTGAATCAGTAGTGACAAGTCTTGTGTAGCCAAAAAGATGATGTGTCCAGAGCAATTTAAGGCTGAGGAAAGTAAATAAGAATTAAAGAGAGATAATGCAATATTTCCACTACATAAAGTTTACTGTGGTTTGACAAAGAGTTTTACCCAATATAATTAATTTCACTTGGAGAAACATTGGAGGGTTTTAAGTGTACTTCAATGTATATGTACTTAAAGTCAGGAAATCACTAACTTGATTCTATTCTTATTTGTGTTTCAAAGTTCTGCATGTTCTAAAAAAAAAAAAAAAAGGTTTTGATATTTCATCTGAAGGCTAGGGCTTTTAAAGAAGGAATTTAGTATTCTAACAAGACATTTGTCTTTGTTTAAGGTCATCCCCACAACTTTGAAGAGAGAACATGCTGACAATTTATGAAGCAAATGTCATCTA
Organism: Madoqua kirkii; assembly: GCA_006408675.1. Classification (NCBI taxonomy): domain Eukaryota; kingdom Metazoa; phylum Chordata; class Mammalia; order Artiodactyla; family Bovidae; genus Madoqua; species Madoqua kirkii. Next base: position 230 of record SJYC01086790.1, on the reverse strand, counting down.
ACTACCCACAGAATAGGGCAAACTTACATTACCTGTCAAAGCTACACTGAGAAATTGCAGGAAAAGATAACTGTACAGAGAATGAATCTATACTCTTGTCATTTTTTCCTCTGTACTGAATATGCCACTAGAGAGATAGAAAGAATCAGAATACTTCTCTGAATAGAAAATTAACAATGAATACTCTAACAAAGATGTGTAAATTACTGTTTCAATTTATTTGAAAAAAA